>PVIC010045079.1:0-14762 GCA_004025085.1 Thryonomys swinderianus
TAAGGATCAGAGGAGAAATTCAGTGCAATAGAGATTAACAGTACAAAAATAAATCAAAGAAGGGACTGGGGATTTAGCTCAAGTGGTACCATGCCAACCTTGAATGCACAAGGGCCCGAGTTTGATTCTCAGTATTGCAAATAAATGAATGAATAAATGAATGAATTAAATTGGTTCTATGAAAGAATAAATAAAATTGACAAACCCTTAGCCAACTTTATTTAAAAAAGGACAGAAAAGCTCAAATACATGCAATTAAGAATGAAAAAGTTGAAATCACAACAGATCCAGCAGAAATTCAAAGGATAATCAATACTTAGAGAACCTGTACTCCTATAAGATAGAAAACACAGAAGAAATGGACAGGATCCTAGACACGTACGAGTTACCAAAATTGAATGAAGATAAAAAAATTCTAAACCCCCAGTATCCATCAGGGAAATGGAAAATATAATTTAAAAATTACCAACAAAGAAAAATCCTGGTCCTAATGGGTTAACTGCTGAATTCTGTAAGAAATTTAGAGAAGAGGTAATGCCACTAATTCTCAAACTTTTTAAATTGAAATGAAAGCAATAATTCTAAATTCATTTTTGGAAGCAAGCATTATTTTGATTCCAAAGACCCAAGCAAAAAAAGAGAACTATAGGCCAATCTCCCTAATGAACATAGATGCAAAATTCCTAAATAAGATAATTGGCAAACAGAATACAGAGGATCATCAAGTAAATCATACACCCTGACCAAGTTGGATTCACCCCAGGGATATAAGGATGTTCAACATATGTAAATCAATAAATTAATACACTTTATTAACAAAATTGAGGACAAAAATCACATGATCATTTCAATAGACACAGAAAAAGTGTTCATAAAAACCCAACACTTAGTCATGATAAATACCCTACAAAAAATTGAAATAGCTGGTCTCTATTTCAACTTGGTAAGAGCCATGTATAACAAACCAACAGCCAACATTATATAAATGGTCAAAAACTAAAATCGTTCATGTTAAGATTAAGAACAAGACAAGGATGTCCACTATCACCATTCCTCTTCGATACCATTCTAGAAACATTAGCCATAGCAATTAGACAAGAGTAAGAAAAGATATAAAGCTAAGAAAATAAGTTAAATTGTCATTATTTGCTGACACAATACTCTATATAGAAGACCCCAAATACTCCACCAAAAGACTGCTAGATTTAATTGCCAGATTCAAAAGAGTAGCTAGATACAAGGTTAACACTTCCTATACCTGAATAACAAACAGTGAGAGGGAAATTGGGAATGTTAAGATGGCGTTAACAATAAACAATGATAAATTTGAGTCATTTATACTCAAATGGATGTACCTTGAGGATACACCTATAAGTTAAATAGGACATAGATGTGTAAGTACTGTATCATTTCTCTGAGAAACTGAAGCTATAAATGACTTGTAAATGTATCACAGGTATAAAGCTAAGAAAATAAGTTAAATTGTCATTATTTGCTCAAAAGGCAAAGAGAAAAAGAGGATTAGGGTAAATAAAGAAGGGAAAGAAAAAAGCTGATGGTAAGAAAAAATAAAAGGAAACAAAGCTTACGTATATAGGAGGTGAGGGGTTTATAGGGAAATCAAGGGAATGGGAAGAATGAGAATTAAGATGTGTCATGTACTGGTACAAATTCTCAATGTTGAATGTGATCATAATGTATACATAAACTGTACCAATAAAACCAATTAAAAAATAAATTCAGTGCAATCCTGATTGAAATCCCAACAGTATATTTCACAGAACTAGAGAAAGTAATCCAAAAATTCATTTGGAAGCAGAAGAAACCTAGAATAGCAAAATCAATTATAGGCAACAAAGATATGGCAGGGCGGGATCATAATCCCCAACTTGGAACTATACTACACAGTCACTGTGATATGAACAGCATGGTACTGGCAAAGAAAAAGACCTAAAGACCAGTGGAATAAATTAGAAGATTTAGAAACAATTTCAGACATGCAAAGCCACAGCATTTTTGACATGGAGCCAAAAACTCTTATTAAAAGATAGCCTCTTTAATGAACAGTGGTGGAAAAACTGGGTTTCAAGTTGCCAAAGATTAAAACTAGATCTGTAGCTTTCACCCATGTCCTAAACTGAAATCAAAATGGATTAAAGATATATATATGGTGCCGGAGACTTGGCTCAGTGGTTCCAGCACCTGCCTCCTAAGTGCAAGGTCCTGAGTTCAATCCTGGTAACCACATATGATGCTGGGCACGGTGACTCACACCCACCAGCAATCAATACCATATACCACAGTGCCGGGTGTGGTGGCTCAGGCCTGTAATCCCAGCACTCCAGAGACAGAGACAGGAGGATTGCTGAGTTTGAGGCTTGCCTGGGCTACATAATGAGCTCAGGGCCAACCTGAACTACAAAGTGAGACCCTGTCTCAAAAAAAAAAATATATATATATATATAAATAAAATATATATATATATACATACATACACATACACACACATAAACAAACACTAAACCTGCTGTGACATAAGTTAGGGAGAACTTTTAAAACTAGGGAAAAAGAAAGAGCATATGGTAAGGCTTTATGAACAAAACCTCAGCTGCATGGGAACTAGTGGAAGGAATCAATGACTGGCATCTCATCTTATTAATAAGCTTCTGCATAGCAAGAAAAACAACCAACAGAGGAAAAGACAACCTACAATGTGGGGAAAAAAACATTTTAGCAGCTGTTCCTCAGACAAAGGAAGACTATCCAGAGTATATAAAGAACTTAAAAAAATCAGCTCCCCCCAAAACGTAAAGTCCTAATTCAAACATAGGCACATGAAGTGAACAGATACCTTTCAGATCAAGAAATAAAAACAGGAAAGAAACATATGGAAACATGTTCAACACCACTGGTCATTCAAGATGCGATGAAAACACTGAGATTTCATCCTACTCCATAAAGAATAGCTGCTATCAAGAAAACAACCACAAACAAATGATGGTGGTGCTGTAGGGAGAAAGTTACCCTTCTCCATTGTTGGTGGGAATGTAGATTAGTACAACCACTGTGGAAATTAGTGTGGAGAGTCCTCAGGAAAACTAGGATTAGAAATCTTTGACCAATAAATAAATCTATTATTTTGCTGGGTATATTCATAAAAGAATCAAAGGCATCATACTATAACATCATAAGCACACCCATGTTTATAGCAGCACAGTTTATTTATGCTATCTCTTGGAAATAGCTCAAATGTCCATCAACTGGAGACTGGGTGAAGATGTTTATAAAATGGAGAATTACTCGGCTATAAAGAATGATAAATTAGAGATATTAATAGCTAAATGGATGCACATTAAGGCTATAAGTGAAATAAATAGGATACACATGTGTAAATACCATATCATTTGTATAGTATAAGAAACTGAAAGTTTAAATGAGGTGCAAAATGTACAAGAGGTCTTCTGAAATAAAGTCTTCAAAAAGGAAGGGGACGGGGGAAGGGAGCAGGGAAAAGCAAAGAAAGGGAAAAAATTAAAGGGGAAAAGGGAAAAATGGAAACAGCTTACATATATGGGGGTGAAGAGAGGGCATGAAAAAGCAAAAGAAAAATCAAGATATATCATATACAGGTACAAATTCTCAATGATGAATGTGATCATAATATATATTTAAAATCCACCAATAAACTCAATTTTTAAAAAAGTTATAATGTAGCGCTGGGCGTGGTAGCTCATGCCTCTAATCCCGGCACTGGGGAGGCAGAGACAGGAGGATTGCTGAGTTCATGGCAGCTTGCCTGGGCACCATAGTGAGCTCAGGGCCAGCCTGAACTGCAAAGCGAGACCCTGTCTCCAAAAAAAAAAAAAAAAAAAAAACCAAAAAAACTTATAATGAACATCCTTGAACAAATAATTGTTAGACATTTAATCAATTTCCAAATAAAGAAGGTCTGAACATATATACCAAAGCTTTTGCATTTCTCCCAGCAAAGTCATGGTAATTGATATAGGATAAGATTGGAAGAGTTGTGGTGACACCTGATTACTCAACCCAGGATTACTATTAGCTTCCATCAAAATGTTAAATGTACATATCCTTTGGCTCAATATGTAACAACCAGACTTCTTTTTACATTAATAATGCAAAACAAATTATGCCAAAGAGATGACTAGGCAATTCATATAAAAATATAAATAATTGAGTATATGAGAAAGCTATTCAATGTAAAACTCAAGTTAGAAATTAAAACATGGCTAGATAGTAACATTTCACTGTCAGTGGAATTATAAATTTGCTTAAACTTTTCAAAGGACAAAGTAGTTATTATTTATCTTCAAAATTTAAAATAGTCAATGCCCTGATTTAAAATCACTACCAAATAAGTGTTCAAAGGACACTAAGTTCAGCCATCTTTTAAATAGTCAAATGTAAACACAACCTAAATTTTTTTTTGCTTTTTGAGACAGGGTCTCAGTTTGTAGTTCAGGCTGGCCCTGAGCTCACTATGGTGCCCAGGCAAGCCGCCACGAACTCAGCAATCCTCCTGTCTCTGCCTTCCGAGTGCTGGGATTACAGGCGTGAGCCACCATGTCCGGCATTGTGGTATGCGGCCTTGATTGTTGGTGGGCGTGTCTCCACGCCCAGCATTATATGTGGTTACCAGGGATTGAACTCAGGACCTTGTGCTTGCGAAGCAGGCGCTGGAACCACTGAGCTAACCCTCCGGCCCCTACAACCTAAATTTTATTCAGTCACAGATCTCATAACTGGAACATAATGAGACACTATACACTCTTTGGAGTCTATCATGATATATATATATATATATATATATATATATATATATATATATATATATATATATATACATACATACATACATACACACACAGAGTCCCCTAAAAGAATGCATACATACATACATACTCTGGAAAGAAAAACAGTATCATGTTTTTTCTACAAATAGTGTTACCCTCCTTTGGGGGAACCTGGAGAGTGTCATATATTATTGAAAACCCCCTATGTTGCAAGTCCTTAGAGAATGAATTGAAAATACATATGTAGCAATCTCAGCACACCAAGGTTACCCAAGTAGTACTTCACCATACTAATACCACTCTGAGCACTTCTTATAGCTGCAGAGGACAAATGTAACTTGTATTAATTTCATAATGTCTCAATAAGTTTAGTATTAAAATATTCACACAAATTTTTCTTTCTAAAGTATGTATACATTTTCTGGACTCTGTAGGTATATTTATGTGTGTATACACATACATTGAATATTCATTTTGCCTTGTATTTGTAAAATACTATAATTAGAAAGATCTTCAATTCTTTGTAAACAGATATGGGAATGAGGAAAGAAGGTAGTAAAGACAGCAATATTCAGAAGAACTTGTTTTCTAAGTAACTTTAAAATTAAACTTAAACTGGGCACCATAGTGAGCTCAGGGCCAGCCTGAACTACAAAGCGAGACCCTGTCTCAAAAAGCAAAAAAAAAAATTAAACTTAAAATTTTAGGAATATACTGGTGCTTTTCTCTAATTTTAAAGTAATAATCACTCTAGTTGTATAATATTAGAAAAGAACAGATATACATATAAACCTAACAAACACCTGAAGACAAACTTTACTCAAACTTCTACTCAAATAGATAATACCTGAAGACAAAAGGGACATCTCAATTTATAATCAATTACTGTTATTTCCCAGAAACATAAATACTCACACATTTTATCTTTTGTTTTAGTTCTGGATCAACTGTCCCTCCAGGACCAATTTGTGCAATAACTGACTTGAATGAGTTCTCCAACTATGGAAAAAGGAAAAACAAAGTCAAGTCACAATCTCCCCCCAAAAGGTAAAAATGAATCTAAACAATATATCAAGAAGCTATGTATAAAAAAGAAATATATTTCAAGCAAATTGATAGGACAGTTCTTACAAAATGACACTGTAACATTACACATCAAAAACCACAATCGATGGAACATTTATGGAACGGGACACTGGAATTTTTCAATATAACATTCTATGTAATAGATTCTAAAATGTTCAGTTACTTAATCCCATACTTTTACTCAAATAGATATTACTAATATTCTTCACTGTGCATGGAACAAAGATAAATATGATTAAGGTCTGTCAGAAACTATGCAGAGAGGAACACATGGAATAACATTTCTGAAGTGCTTTAAAAACAAAGACAAAGGCCTTTTCACCTGTACAAAACTAGGAATACTCAATACTAACAGGATTTTCTTATATGTTAAAATTTTCTAGGAAGATCAAAAATTGTACTAGAGGCAAATATGGACACCAAAGATTAGAGTACATCATACATAGTAAATGTTAGTAGTTATTTTTATTTAAAATAAAAAATGTTTGAAACAAAAATAATATATGAAGATATATAATGTGAGATTTAAAATTATTGCACAAGTAGTACAAAGGATGAGGAGAGTAAATTTACTATTTTAAGGAG
Organism: Thryonomys swinderianus; assembly: GCA_004025085.1. Taxonomy (NCBI): domain Eukaryota; kingdom Metazoa; phylum Chordata; class Mammalia; order Rodentia; family Thryonomyidae; genus Thryonomys; species Thryonomys swinderianus. The sequence goes on from PVIC010045079.1 coordinate 6,489, forward strand.
ATTATACTACATATGAAATAATACAATGTTATGTTAGTCAATTACAGTAAAATTATATTAAAAAGGTTTGTCCCAAACCTAAAATTATAAAATAAAGAGGTATAATGACACAACAGAAATAATGATAAGAAAGTTATCAGTAAATAAAGAGCCCTCCACTCACTACTGCGTTTCAGAATTTCTACTTCAATACTGAACAAAATCCCAGCTAATACAAGTTAAAAAAGGAAATAAAAAGTACACAGGTTGGGGAGGCAGAAATAAAACTGCCATTCTTCAATATAAAATGAACATTTGTTTATTTAATTTTAAAGAATAAAAATTCCTTCCAAAACTAATGAGGAATTACATAATGACCCAGGGTTAATGAATAAAAATTCATATAATGGATTCTGGGAAGATGGTGGAGAGGTAACAAACTTAGGCTCTCCCTCTCCATAGTTTGTTGTTCCCAAGCCAAAACACAGCAGCTTGGGGGTAGAAGAGCAAGGAATTCTTCCCTCTAGAAACAAACAAACAAAATGAACGAAAAGATCTGAGGCAAGTATCGAAGAGATCAAAAAAAAAAAAATCAAAGAGGGAATGAGGGAAATGAGCAAGCAAGCGAGCAAGTGAGCGAGTCCCCTCTCCCCCAGGCAGGATGCCCAGCAGGAAAGGGGCAGCTGACCCACGGAGACCGCTGCACTGCGAGACTGAAGGCCCACAGCCCGCCTCCAAGAAGCAGCTCGCGGCATGGAGCAGGACCCCACAGGACCACAGCAGCTGCTGTTCTAAATACTTATAAACTTGGTTCCAGAGCGAACACACAGGATCAGGTGGTCAAGCAAGGAAGCCCTGTTGACCACTGCAAGAGACAGAAGCTCCACAGAACAGGCGGCATCTCTGAGCTCTGTCAAGAGCTGAGTGGCAAGAGTTGCACTCAGTGTTCCCACAATAGCAGCTTCCTGTTCGGGTTTGCTACACCACACATTGTGTTGGAGCCCCCCACTCACCATACTGAAGGGACACCCACTGTGAACATCGCCACCAGTGAATTCCTGTGCCAAGCGCCACCTACAGGACTCTTGGCTCACTTTGGGGGAAAGGACGCCTTTAACTTTCGAGCCTGCAATTCCCCACCAGAACTCAGCAATCAGTGAGTCCACTTGGACAGCTTGTTTAAGAGACTTTATTTTACTTTAGTCTGCTTTTTTTTTTTTGACGTTTTGTTTTTCGATCTTTTGTTTTTATTTTTGCTATTGTTGTAGCTGTTTTTTCTCTTCTTTTCTTTTTTCCCTTCCCCACTCATCTATTCTTTGCTTCTCTACTATCTTATTGGTGTTTGCCCAAGCTTGGATTTTTCTCTCATCTCTCAATCACTCTTATTTTAAAGAGAGGGAAAATAGTGCCCTGATTGCCCATTGCTGCTGCTTTCTTAGTTTTCTCACCTTCATTTCTCTGGTCAGTATCTGCCACCTAAGTTAATGCACAGTCTTCCCTTGTATCTCCTCGGTACTACTACAGAAGGGGGAATATAGATGTTAGTGGCCCCACTGCTGTCAGTTAATTCTGCATTAGTCTTATCTCTTTTGTCCTCTAGCCTCTATCACTCCCCCAGGGTTTTATGATCTTTATATTCCCTCTAATTCTATTTTTAATTTCTCTCTCTTCTATCTCTAAAAACCAATTCCCTGGTAACCTTTTTAGTTCCAAAGGGTGATGCCTCAATATTGTATATAATCTGTGGCTAGGTTTGCAGCTAGACATATGATCACGGGAGCCCAGCTATAAAGCCAAAAATATCCAGTAAGGCTCAAAAATGAGGAGAAATTCAAAATCTCAGATACACAGATCCCTACCCAGGGGAATTCAAGGAAAAGAGAAGTGGAGCATATGGAAACTCAATCAACAGGACTGTGAGATGATGAAATGGAAAGTAGAACTGATTTCTAAGCTAAAGAGAGATACTGAGATACAAACAATTAATAAAGCCAAAGAGGAGATCACAGACATAATACAATCTGAGATAGCAAAACCAATAGAACCTTTTAAAAAGCTAAAAACAGAGGTTCAGGAAATTAAGAGAGCAAAAATTTGCAAGGTAGGATGAATCAGGTAAAAGACCAAATTTCAGACCTACAGGACAGAATGGCAGCCAATGATCAGGAAAGGCATAATTTATGGAAAAATGGAAAGGGACCACGAGAAATCAATTCAACAGCTCCTAGATGATTCAAAGAAGAATAACATAAGATTGGAGTCACTGAGAAAGCGGGAGATAATGGAAAAGACATTTAAAAAACTGTTCACAGAGATAATGGCAGAAAAGCTCACAGGAAAAGGAAAAGAAATGGACACACAGATATATGAAGCATAGAGGACTCCAAATGATCATGATACAAAAAAAACCTACACTAGGCATATAAAGGTTCCAGACATGCAAAGAAAAGAACAAAATACTGCAAGCAGCTAGAGAAAAGAAAACAATCACATACAAAGGGCAGCCTATCAGGATTACAGCAGAATTCTCAATCCAAAAGCTCAATTCAAGGACAGCCTGGAGGGAAGTGTTTCAAGTCTTGAAGGAGAACAACCTCCAACCTAGACTGATGTATCTGCAAAACTATCCTTCAAAACTGAGGGGGAGATACTTCTAAGGCAAAGAAAATCTGAGAAACTTCACAAATATAAAACCTGCACTCCAAAACAATCTCAAAAATATCTTGGAGAAAAATAATGAAAGGTACAAAGCCACGAGACCCAATAGAGTCAACCCATTGGGCCAAACAAGAAACTGATGGGGGAGGGGCAAAAGCAAAGAAAAGAACCAAGAACAGGAAAACATGACAGCTGTATGGTCTGTCAATATCAGTCATAACCATTAATGTCAATGGCTCAATGGGCCTATTAAAAGACACAAACTTGCAGAACAGATCAAAAAGCAAGAGCCTACAATCTGCTGTATACAGCAAACACACCTAATTCAGAAAGAAAGCCATAGACTCAAAGAGATGGAAAACAATTCTCCATGTGACAGGAAACTGCAAAAAAGCAGGAGTGGCCATACTGTTTGCAGACAAAATATACTTCAAACAAACTGATTAAGAGAGACAAAGAAGGTCACTATATTCTCATACAGAGAACAATAAAAAAAAAAGAAATAACAATCTTAAATATTTACACACAAAATTCTACTGTACCCAACTATATAAAACAAACATTAATGGACATGAAAGGCCAGATAAACACTAATACAATAATAGTTGGGGACTTTAATACCCAGCCTTCCACAAATAGATCGACTAAACAAAAACTCAGCAAGGAAATACTTGACATAAACCAAACTTTTGAACAAATGGACTTAACAGATATCTACAGAGTATTTCACCCCACAAAGTCAGAATTTACATTCTTTTCAGCTGCCCATGGATCATTCTCCAAAATAGACCACATGATAATTCATAAAACAGGTTTAAGTAAATGCAAGGAAATGAAATGATCCCCTGTATACTGTCAGATCATAGTGCCTTGAAATTGGAGCTGAATAGCAAAAGAAATTCCAAGACCATCACAAATCTGCTGTATACAGCAAACACAATGGAAATTGAACAGCACATTACTGACCACCAGTGGGCCTATAAGAAATTAAAGAAGAAATTAAACAATTCTTACAATTAAATAACTCCAGTACAACATACAGGAATCTATGAGACACAATGAAAGCAGTTCTATGAGGGAAATTCATTGCAGTGAATGCCTACACTAGGAAAATACAGCAAGCTCAAATAAATGACCTGATGATGAACCTCAAGTTACTAGAAAAAGAGTAAGACAAACCCAAAGCTCATACTAGGGAGGAGATTATAAGGATCAGAGCAGAAATTAATGCAATGGAGACCAAGAGAATGATACAAAAAAAATGAGTATGAGTGGGTTCTTCGAAAGGATAAACAAATTGGCAGACACTTAGCCAACCTTATCAAACAAAAGAAGGAAAAGGTTCAAATCAATGCTATTAGCAATCAAAAGGGGGAAATTATCACTGACCCAGGGGAAATCCAAAGGATAATAAACACATATTTTGAAAATCTGTACTTCAATAAATTGGAAAATGTAGAAGAAATGGATAGATTCCTAGACACATGTGAACTTCCAAAGTTGAATGAAGTAGATATAGAAATGTTAAATACCCCAATAACAATCTGTGAAATTGAAAATGTAATAAAAATCCTACCAACCAAGAAAAGGCCTGGTCCTGAGGGCTTCATTGCTGAATTCTATAAGACTTTTAAAGAAGAGTTAAGTCCAATACTTCTCAAACTCTTTAATGAAATTGAAAGGGAAGCAGTGGTCCCAAATTCATTCTATGAAGCAACCATTACCTTGATTCCAAAAGCAGAGAAAGACCCAACCAAAAAAAGAGAACTACAGGCTAATTTTTCTAATGAACATTGATGCAAAAATCTTCAATAAGATATTAGCAGTCAGAATACAGAGGATTATTAGGAAAATTACATACCTTGATCAAGTTGAAATTTTACCAATGATGCAAGGCTGGTTTAACATATGTAAATCAATAAAAGTAATATACTATATTAACAGATTCAACAAAAAACACATGGTTATCAGGGCCGGAGATTTAGCTCAGTGGTTCCGCTGCCTGCCTCGCAAGCTCAAGGTCCTGAGTTCGATCCTGGTAACCACATATAATGCTGGGCATGGAGATTCACGCCCACCAACAATCAATACCACATACCACAGTGCTGGGCGTGGTGGCTCACGCCTGTAATCCCAGCACTCGGGAGGCAGAGACAGGAGGATTGCTGAGTTTGCAGCGGCTTGCCTGGGTTCCATAGTGAGCTCAGGGCCAGCCTGAACTACAAAGTGAGACCCTGTCTCAAAACAAAACAAAACAAAACAAAAAACACATGGTTATCTCAACAGATGCAGAAAAAGCATGTGACAAAAATTCAACAACCGTTCAGGATCAAAACCCTACAGAAAATCGGATAGGTAGGCTGTACTCAAACTAATAAAAGCTATTGATGAGAAACCATAGCCAGCATCATCCTCAATGGTCAAAAACTGAAACCTTTCACACTAAGATGAGGAATAAGACAAGGATGTCTGCTGTCACACTTTTGTTCAATATAGTGCCGGAAACATTAGCCACAGCAATTAGACAAGACAAAGAACTAAAAGGAATAAAGACAGGAAAGGAAGAGGTTAAACTGTCATTATTCATCAATGACATGATTCTCTATATAGAGGATCCTAAAAACTCAACCAAAAGACTGCTAGACTTAATTGCCAAATTTAGTAGTGTAGCTGGATAGAAGGTCAATGCTCAAAAATCAACAGGCTTTGCATACACCAATAACAAACTCACCGAGATTGAAATTGGGGAGTCAAGGCCATTCACAATAGCATCCAAAAAAATGAAACATCTAGGAATCAATCTAACAAAGGAGGTGAAAGAACTCTACACTCAAAACTACAGCACTCTGAAAAAGGAGATAGAAGTTATCAGAAAATGGAAAGACATCCCTTTTCCTGGGTAGGAAGAACCAACATCGTTAAAATGGCTATATTCACACAACTACTATACAAATTCAATGCAATTCCAATTGAAATTCTAACACTATACTTCACAGATCTAGAGAAAAATCATCCAAAACCTCACCTGAAATTACAAAAGACCTAGAACAGAAAGAACAATTCTAAGCAAAAAGAACACAGTGGGGGTATGATTCCAAACTTGAAATTTTACTATAAAGCCACTATGATAAAAACTACATGGTACTGGCAAGGTAACAGATCTGAGGATCAGTGGGTTAGATTAAAAGATCCAGAAACAAAACCAGATACACTAAGCCACTTCATCTTTGACACAGGAGCCAAACAGCCTCAGTGGAAGAAAGATAGCCTCTTTAACAAATCATGCTGGAAAAACTTGGCTTTAATTTTTCATAGACTAAAGCTAGACCTATCTCTGTCACTGTGTACAAACTAAAATCAAAGTGGCTTAGAGACTTAAATGTAAAAACAGCAACACTAAACCTCTGCATAACAGGTTAGGTAAAACTCTTGGAGACATTCGCTTAGGGAAAAACATTTTTAAAAACCTCTATTTCATGAGATCCAGCAGAAGAAATCAACAAATGGTACCTTTTTCTATTAAAAAGCTTCTGCACAGTGGAGACCACCAGTAGAGTAAAATGACAACCAACAAATTGGGAAAGAATCTTTACTAGCTGTCTCTCAGACAAAGGCCTACTATCCAGAATATATAAAGAGCTTATAAAAATCAGTCCCCCTAAATTTAAAGACCCAATTCAAAAATAAGCAGCTGAAATGAACAGACATTTTCAGAGGAAGAAGTAAAAGCTGCCAAGAAGCATATGAAGAAATGCTCAACATCACTGGTTATTCAAGAGATGCAGATGAAACCAACACTAAGATTTCTTCTCACTTCACAAAGAATGGCTGCTATCTTGAAACTAGCCAGCGTCAAATGCTGACAGGGATGTGGAGAAAAAAGAACCGTCTTCCACTGTTGGTGGGAACGTAGAACAGTACAACCTCTATAGAAGTCAGTGTGGAGATTCCTCAAAAAACTAGGATTAGAGGGCCGGAGATTTAGCTTAGTGGTTCTGGCACCTGCCTAGCAAGTGCAAGGGCCCTGGTTCAATCCCTGGTAACCACATACAACAATACTGGGCGTGGTGACTCACACCCCCAGTAATCAGTACATGCCAAAAAGTCAAGCGTGGTGGCTCATGCCTGTCATCCCAGCACTTGGGTGGCAGAGGCAGGAGGATTGCTGAGTTTGAGCCTTGCCTGAACTACAAAGTGAGACCCTGTCTCAACAAAACAAAACAAAACCTAGGATTAGAGGTCCCATTTGACCCTGTGATTGCCCTTCTAGGAATATACACAAAAGACTTGAAAGAATCATATCATAGTAACATTTGTGCACCCATGTTCACAGCAGCTCAGTTTGTGATAGCCCAATCTTGGAAACACCACAGATGCCCATCAACTGGAGACTGGATAAAGATGTGGGTTTTTTTTTTAAATGGAGTATTACTCTGCCATAAGGAACAACAAGTTTCTTTCATTTATGTGCAAACAGACACACCCTGAAGACACACTAATAAGTGAAATAAAGAGATCACAGATATGTAAATATCATATCTTTTCTCTGGTATGAGAACCTGTAGATGTAAATGAGTTCTAGAATGTATGATAGATTTTATGAAATAGGAAATACTCAAAGAGAATGTGGTAGGGCAAAGTAATGAGGGGAAAGAATAAATATGATTTGAAAAGATAAAGAAAGCACATGTATATAGGGAGTGGGAGGTTGTGGGGTGGGTAGGGATATGGTTAAAAATGTGAATTGATTTGTGTCATACACTGGTGCAAATTCCCCAATGTTGAATGTGATTGTGAGCTGTATATAAAATGTACCAATAAAGAATTCAATTTAAAAAAAGAATGATAAATTTGAGTCATTTATATACTCAAATGGACATACCTTCAGGACATACTCAAGTGAAATACATAGGTCACAGATGTGTAAATACCATATCTGTTTTCTAGTAAAAATTGAAGGTGTAATGAGTTCTAGAATGTGTAATGGATATTGTGAAATAGAAAATATTCAAAGGGAAATGTGGTGGAGTAATGAAGGATAAAGAAAAAATGTTATAGTTATAAAAAAATGGAAACCAAGTTTATGTATTTAGAGGGTGGGGGTTGTGGTGTGGGGAGGGGAATGGGAAAAATAAGAGAATTAAATTGTGTCCTGTACTGATACAAATTCCCAATATTGAGTGTGACCATGATTTTTATGTACAATGTACCAATAAATATAAAAAATTTTTAAAAATTCATACATTGAAAAATGCAGCAATGCACAAATAGTACATAAAAACCCCAAATGTGTGTACAGGTAAATGAGATTCATAATACCCAAAGCAAAAACTAACATAAAAGGTAAAACAAGGCCTGAGATTTGACTCAGTGGTTCCGGTGCCTGCCTTGCAAGTGCAATGGTCTGGAGTTCGATCCCCGGTAACCACATACAATGCTGGCCATGGTGACTCACACCCACCAGCAATCAATACCACATACCACAGTGCCGGGCGTGGTGGCTCACGCCTGTAATTCCAGCACTTGGGAGGCAGAGACAGGAGGAATGTTGAGTTCTAGGCTTGCCTGGGCTACATAGTGAGCTCAGGGCCAGCCTGAACTACAAAAGCGAGACCCTGTCTCAAAAAAAAAAAAAAA
>PVIC010045080.1:0-14761 GCA_004025085.1 Thryonomys swinderianus
TGTGTGTGTGTGTGTGTGTGTGTGTGTGTGTGTGTGTGTGTGTGTGTGTGTGTGTGTGTTTTCTTATTTGCTGTAAGTTTGGGGGAATATGAATGATTTCTTCATGTACTTTTTTGTTCATTAGAGTCTTCCTCTCCTGAGATTCTTAATGTTCGGGCTTTCACTATCATCACCTCACAAGTCCTTCAGTTTTCACTATTCTTTCCAATCTTTTTTGCTGTTTTCCAAATTGAACAATCTCTATGGGTGTACTATCAACTTCACTGTGTTTTTTTTTTTCCAGTCTACTGTTAAATCTATATATTTCATATATTGGACTTTTTTTTTTTTTAATGACACAGGCTATCCTTGAACTCACAGTGATCCTTCTGCCTCAGCCTCCCAACTACTGGCTTACAGGACAGTTCCCAGCTAAGATACTGTTTTTTTCTGTTTTGAAATTTTCATTTAGTTCTTTTTTATAACTGTTGTTCCTTTGTTGAGATTTTCTATCTTTTTGCTTATGACAGACATACTTTCCTTTATAGCTCACATCATAGTTAAAATAGATAACTTAAACTCTTATCTATGAATTTCAGTGTATCATTTCAGAGTTGGCCTCTCTTGATTACCTCTTGAGAATGGGTTACATTTTCCATCTTTATCATATGTCAGATACAGATATACTAGCTTGTACGCTATATATTATAAAAGCATTTACACTCTGTGTATATACTTTATTTTATACTGGATGCTATAGAAGATCATATAATATCATATAAGTGTTCTGAATTCTGTTATGTTTCTCCAGAGTACTTGTTTTTCAAGCAAACATCTAACATTACTGATCTCAAATTTAAAACCCTATCTTACCTGAAGTAGGAAGGAGCTCATTTAAGCTTGATACTTCTCTGTCCAGCTGGGATGCTTGTAGTCTGCCTAATACACACACAATTCAGAAGTCTGCCAAATTCAGATAGAATTTATGTGAAGAATTTGGAGTTCCCCCTTGAATCTCTACTATTCAAGATTTTCCCATAACTGTCTGATGGCTATACCTGACCTCCAACCTTCTTGTATAGTCATGCAAACCAGGAAAAACTTTAGATTTCTATCTGAGGTCTAGAAATATCATGAGGTACTAAATAGTGATCTTTGAAAGTGGGCTACTCACCCAATTTGCCTTTGAGGGGAGGGCTGCATTGGTGATCAAACCCCAGAATGTTCTATCACTGAACTGTATCCCTAACCCCTAACCTCCCTTGCAAATTTTGAGGCAGGATCTCTGTAAGTTTTCCTTGCTGTCCTCAGAATGAACTTGTCCTATATTAGCCTTGGGAAATAGCTAGGATTGCAGGCTTGTGATACCCTGCCTGGTAGTTTCCCTTCTTTCCTCTCATTTATTCCATCTGCCTGTCTTTGTGAATTGTCCTGTGCATTAGGGTAGAATTTTTTTTCTGTTCTATTCAGAGGATACAGCTGATACCTCCAAGTGGGTTCATCCAATAGGAGCTCACTTGGGCTTGACTAATATTACAATCAACCCTGAAATGTATCTTTTCACACATTTTGTAAGATAGTGCTGAGGCGCAGCAAAGTCAAGTGACCTAGTCAATGTGCTAGGAAGTGGTAGAACTATAGCTTCAATACAGGATTTCAGTCTCCAAATTCAGTCCATCTCTCTATGTTACCTTTAAATATCACTGATATTCTCCCTCAGGCATTGCTCCTACTGATGGATATATTCCAAGTCTTTTGTATCTCCTCATAAAGTACTTTCTCTGGTTAAAGTACTTACACTTTAACCAGATATAGATGTCCACTAATTATTTTTCACCTTCCTACTATTTTTTTTTTGTTTTCCACTGATTTTCAGCAGGGAGTTTTATTTCCAATAAACTTTCCAAATGATGCCACAACAAAATTTATGGACTAATTTATGGGACTTTGTCAAAAGTAGAAGTTGAGAGATCTTAATGTTAAATAACTCAAAAGTTATTCTCCAAAATCTGTTACTTTAGCCAATTGTGGTTGCACATACCTTTAAATCCCAATACTCAGGAAGCTGAGACAGGAGGACACTGTGAGTGCAAGGCCAGCCTGGACTGCTCAATGAGTTCAAGATCAGCCTGAATTACATAACAAGATCTGTCTAAAAAATATGTGTTACTTTACTCACTTTCATATGAAATTTTGTCTTTTTTCATTCTGTAATTCTTTTTAGGTATTTCTTTTTATAACATTCTGTTCTTGCCATATATGCAGAGAAATCTTCGTTATCTATAATCTTAGGCCCATATTGTTCCAGGTCACTAGCAGAAATGTTGATAGTATGGTAATGTAACATTGAAAGTTATTACAATAGGTGTGCATGTATACAACAACTGCTTTCTGAGTGTCTGGTACACGCTACTCATTTTCCTTGATTGCTCAAGATGTAATAGTATGCAAAACAGACATAGTCTCTACCCTCCTTGCACTTTTATGGTCTAGTAGCTAAGTCTATACAAGCAACTATACCAGCAATGATACAATGCAAACTAAGTGTGGACATGAGAGAGATTGCAGGGTGCTCTGGGAAATCATAATAGCAAGACCTAACTTCTCTGGGATGATGAAGGGCAGAGAAACCCCACCCCCACCCCCCAGAAAGGAATTTGATTGTGATCCCAGTTCTGCTGCTAATTATGTTGTATCTCCCTGGCTGTTTGCTCACAGATAAAATGAAATTGTTGGGCAAGAAATCTGCAATTTCTTTTCACATTACTTAATTCTTTTGTTGCTGTAGTGATGCATGGTACCCTAATACAGACTTTGAAGACAAACCTGAGTCTGGCATCCTTTGTGGATAAGTTACATAACCATAAAATATGAAGAGTAGCTATTTCAGGTACTAACGTGTGAATTCAATAAAATCCTATGTACAAGCCTGGGATTATAAAGGACACAGAATAAACACAAACCATCTTCCTTTCATGTCTGTGTCTATCAAGTGATAAGTGATTAAAATTATAATTTTAAAAAATTAATTATAAAATATAATGCAGTTTATTTGAATTTTGAAGATAAACCAAAGACTTTTTTAAAAAAATTTCAGTATATACTCTCTGACATTAGTAACTTTAGTGTCCTCCACTTTTATGGTCACTTTCATTGAAGAGTTTAAGAAGCACCAGTCAAAATACCTACTATGGTGCCAACTGCATCATAAGAATTCAATAGTCATAACCACTGATGCATAATATTTTATGCACAACAGTTTCCTTTGTTTACTGTCCTTAAAACTTTTCTCACAGTTTGTAAATTAAGGCATTTTAATTTATTTATTTTTCCTGCAGTGCTGGGGATAGAAACCAGACACTTCACTCTGAGCTGTATTCTAGCCCATTTTATTTTTTCATTTTGAGAGAGTCTTGCGGTGTTACCAAAGCAGGGCTCCAACTTGGCTCCCACCTGGGCCTTTTGAATAGCTGATCTTATAGGCCTCTAACATCCATGCCCAGTTCATTTTATTTTAAGCAATGTTTGATACATGACTTTACATAAGCAATGTTCTTAAAAACTCAAATAAATCTCATCCATTTGTTTCTCATTGGCCACATTCTTACTTACCTAGACAAAGAACTCTTACAAATCAATGGGTATGATTTTTGGTCCAGAAACTACATCACCCTCCACTGTGAATTTTGTTACCATTTGTATATTAGATCCCATCTGTTCAAGTGTTTAAACTCAAAACCAAGGATGTTTCAGAACCACATTAAGTCAGTCCAGCTCTTGGTGTTTGTAAAGGAATATCATGGACACATATGATCCATGTCCCAAACCTCCTCCCTCCATTATTTACTTACTTCTTGACCAGAGGCTACATTCCAAAGAAGAAAAATGGACTAATTTCACTTTTTCTCTTCTCAATCCAGTCATTCTTATTAACTCTTTCTTATGCTATCACTCCTTTACATCAAGTTCCCTTGCCACACAAATTTTCAATCTTTTTTTTTCTCACTCTTTACTGGTACATTTGAGGTACACATTATGATGATATTCATGATTAGGATTATGTACTAGGACATAACATATCTTGGTTCTTATTTTTCCCCATTCTCCTGCCCTCCCTTCAGCTCTACCATCCCCTGCCTATGAGAAAAAACTTTGTTTCTGTTTTTTTCCATCTTTTTTCATGTGTTTTTCTTTTACCCCCCCCCCCCACTTCTCCTTCCCCTTTGGACCTTTTTATCCTATTTCACATTATCTAAGTGAAACAAATAGGACACACATATATACATACCGAATTCTTTTGCAGGTATCACTTTTTATTAATAGTATTAATAATAATAGTATTTAGTAATAATAGTATTTTTAATATGTTTCAAGTCAGTTTCAGGTTTACATGTGTCCTGTGTTTTATAATCACTAAAAGATCAAAAATCCTTATGCAAGCATGAAATATATTCCTTACATTTTCTTTTCATACATTTTTCATAAACTATTTTATTCTGTAATTTCTGCAAAATTCTGTACAGTGTGCAAGATTTTTTTAATTGAATTCTTTATTGGTACATTTTATATACAGCTCACAATCACACACAACATTGGGGAATTTGTACCAGTATATGACACAAGTCAATTCTCATTTTTACCCATCTCCCTACTCACTCACAACTCCCCGCCCCTTATATACATGCTATTTCATTATCTTTCCAAATCATATTTATTCTTTCCCCTCATTATGTTCCCACACCAAATTCTCTTTGGATATTTCCTATTTTACAAAAACTATCATACATTTTAGAGCTCATTTACATCTACAGGTTCTCATACCAAAGAAAAGATCTGGTATTTGCATATCTGTGATCTACTTATTTCACTTATTAGTGTGTCCTCAAGGTGTGTCCATTTGCACATATATGAATGAAACTTGCCATTCTTTATGGCAGAGTAATACTCCATTTTATTAAAAAAAAACCCACATCTTCTTTATCCAGTCTCTAGTTGATGGGCATTTGGGTTGTTTCCAAGATTGGGCTATCACGAACTGAGCTGCTATGAACAAGGGTGAGTGTAGAAGATTTCTAATGACTTGCAACTAACTGTATACCTTCTTATTGGTTTAACTACATTGAAACAATCAAAATAATATTAGGATATAGGAAATAAAAGGAATTAAAGATGGTCAATGGTTGTGAGTTCAAATTATCCTCAAACTGACTTATTTATCAAAATCAAGCATTGACTAATCCATCCTGTCTGGTAAAGGAAGCTGAATTCTTACTGAAAGTAAACTGTAACTTGAAGTATATGCAAAGAAATCATTATCCTGGAATAATTTGCTTTAATTGTAAAGCATTAGTTCTTTTTTTAAAAACACATTACCTTTTTCCTACAAAGAAAACCATCTTTTCTTTAGCAGTCAAGTGAGTTAATTTCCTTTCAGGTTTTTTTTTTTTTTTGAGACAGGGTTTCGCTTTGTAGTTCAGGCTGGCCCTGAGCTCATTATGTAGCCCAGGCAAGCCTCAAACTCAGCAATCCTCCTGCCTCTGCCTCCTGAGTGCTGGGATTACAGGCATGAGCCACCACGCCCGGCTCCTTTCCGTTTTATAAAAAACATTTTGAACTCCACCCTGCTCCTACTGGGAAGGCCATCAGCTCTGGTGGGTACCTGTGCACATAGACTAACTTGAAAAAAAATCTCTAGAAGAATTGAACTTCAGGATTTTTTGAAAGCAACTGCTAGGATTCAATCTAAGTACATTTACATTTGACAGATACAGAGGGAACTATAGTAGGTTTTGTACGCCAGTAAGAATTGAAACTTGAGAAATGACCATCGTTGATGAAAATCTGTACCTGACTTACATTTAGTCACTTGGAGTCCTACTAACTCAAGCAGAAATGCCACTGTTAATTTATTGTATTTTTGTCCTAACTACAAAAGATCTTTGGGTGCACTTACAAACACATAGACACCAAACAGAACCAGGATCACACCTGGGTTAGTTACCTTCTCCAAACTCATTAACTGCAAAGATACAGATTAATTGGAGGGAGTTCAGAGAAGAGTAACAAAAATGATTAAGGGGATTGATTTATGAGCAAAGATTAAAAGAATTTTGTCTACACAATTTAGTTATGTGATGACTAAGGGGGAAGAAGGTGCGGACACAACTGTCTGAAGAGTGTAAACACCAAGGAGAAGGAATAATTTACTATGCAACATGAAACTATAACTAGGGTTAATAAGCTATAATTACCCAAAGGAATAACAGAATAAATATTTCAGGGAAACTCACAACCATCAGATCGCCAACTTGTTTCTCAAAGAGTCACTGGCAGATATCTATGTCCTCAGTTTTTTCTAGATTGAAAAGTACCTGATATGAGCTAATCATTTGATGCTGTTGGAGTTTCCTCCTCACCCTATTGTCTCCACTGTTCCTATGGTCTTGTCTTTTACATTGGTCTATATATTTTTGTCTTTGTTAATGCTGGTGAGTTTTCCCATGTTATTTACAGTAGTAGCCATGCAAGAATTCTTTTGGATTCACTATGAATTTAATTGTGAAGCAGCAAAGTAAAGGAGCAAATATGGAGGAGAAAAAATTTTTGAATCTGCTTGGGATTAGAAATGATTCAGAGGGCCGGAGATTTAGCTCAGTGGTTCCAGCGTCTGCCTCTCAAGCGCAAGGTCCTGAGTTCGATCCCCGGTAACCACATACAATGCTGGGCGTCGAGACTCACGCCCACCAGCCATCAGTACCACATACCACAGTGCCGGGCGTGGTGGCTCATGCCTGTCATCCCAGCACTCGGGAGGCAGAGGCAGGAGGATTGCTGAGTTCGAGGCTTGCCTGGGCACCATAGTGAGCTCAGAGCCAGCCTGAACTACAAAGCGAGACCCTGTCTCAAAAAAAAAAAAAAAAAAGAAATGATTCAGAAATCTTTGTGTTTGGAATGTCAAATAATAAACTTTCAAATTGCATTTCATGTGGAGTGTCCCAATTTTAGCATTATTGGAAAAAAATCCTAAAAAATAAATCTCTGTGGGC
Organism: Thryonomys swinderianus; assembly: GCA_004025085.1. Classification (NCBI taxonomy): domain Eukaryota; kingdom Metazoa; phylum Chordata; class Mammalia; order Rodentia; family Thryonomyidae; genus Thryonomys; species Thryonomys swinderianus. The sequence continues at coordinate 7,026 of PVIC010045080.1, forward strand.
TTCTTGACTTGTGTAAACTTTGGAGTGTGGTTTTTTAGAAAACAAACTAGTCTGTGGGTAACTATAGGTTAGTGTTTGGCTAATTCCTATTGTGCTGTGGTAACATTCCAGAGCATTGCTGTTTACACCTGCCAGATAACATTTACAGCCTCACTGCAGTTAAAGCAGCTTTTTTTTTGTATGTAAACTTTTCTCCTTGTATTTCTGTGTATTGGGAATCTTCATAGAGTGATTCCATTTGAAGTACTGTTACGAGTTTCTTTTTTCCTCTCACCAGTGAGCTCAACAATTCTGGTTATAGCATACATTTTATATGTCTGTGTAAACTTTCTTGACGAAATGCAGTATTTCCTTTGAATTTTTATATTTGTTGCAGTGCTGGGGTTTGGAAGCACTTTAACACTAAGCTACACCTCCAGCCCTGTGATACTTTAGATTGGAAGTGTCCCTATAGTCTCCTGTGTCTGGAGGGTACTTGGGTCTTGGGGGCACTGTACTCATCAGTGGATTCTTTCATTGATGAGCTCAGTAGTCAGGAGGTGGGGCCTGGCAAGAGAGTATGGCCTGGAAAAGCACCTTCTTGTCCTTTGCTCCTGTCTACTTCCTTGACATCCAAGAAAGCCAGTTTCTCTTACCAGGCTTTTGAAAGTTACACAGTGACCCACCCCTTTTGACCAGGCCCTATCTGGCAAATGAGACCTTTGGGGGACATTGTAGCTGTCAATCATGACAAGCCTCTGACAACTTTTTACTGTAGAATAGTTTTAGTGTTATAGAAAAGTTGTAGAGATGCTCTCAAATTTCAATATTCTTCATCCCTGTTGCTCCCTATTTCATTAGTATAGTACATATATGACATCAAATAAGTTAATACTCATACATTATTATTAACTCAAATCCATACTCTTTTACATTTCCTTATTTTTGCCTACTGTCCTTTCTTCTCTTCTCAGGTCCCATAGAAGATGCAGTAGTGTATCTATTCATCAGGTCTTTGTAGTTTCCACTTAATGTAACAGTTTCTCAGAACTTTTCTTTTTCCAGTTACTTTAACAACTGTGAGGAGTACTGGGAAAATATGTTGTAGAATGCTTCTCAATTTGGATTTATCAGATGTTTGTCTTATGAATACTGGGGTTATGGGCTTTTGGAAGTAAGGCCATTTCAAAAAGGTAAAATGCCACTTTCAATAGATCATATCAAAGGTATATAATATAACCCTGAAACATGTTAACCTTGGTCATAAACCCAAAGTAAGATTTGTCAGGTTTCTTCTCTCATTAATGTCACCTTTCCATACTGTATTCTTTGCAAGGGAAACATGACATGTATCTTGAGCCATGTGAAACAGTGGAAAATTATGCTCTACCTTCTTGGTAGTATCTACATAAATTATTTGTAAATCTTCTTTGTGGGTGAAATTTATTTATATAATTATTTCTTTAATAATTTATGTATATAATTATGTATACATGGACAGTTACTTTATATTTTGTTTTCTTGTTCAGATTGTGCCAGATTTAGCCATTAGGAGATCTTTTTGTTGGCTTCTGGGTCATGTCCATCCCTGTGGGCTTTTACTCAACACCTCATAACTTACTGCTATTACAAGATAGTATAGGTCAGTGGTTTTGAACCTTCTAGAGACAAATCCTTTAAAGTGCAGCCCACTCATTTATCACCAAGCAGTGCTAAAGTTAAACCTGAATACTGAGGGTTTAGTTTAGAAAAAGCAATTCATACATTAATATCTTTTGTCTTAAAAGAGAACAAATAACATGTATATGTCATAGGTTTGCTACCCCTGGCATAGGCTCTTAGTATATTTCCTGTCCTAGACAATTATATGGCTCTAGACAATTCCTTCTATTGAAGGACAGTATTAGAAAACAAGATCTAAGTGTTAGGTGTGCTGCTTGCTTACTGGGTGTCATTGCCTCCAGTACTTCTCAGCTTATAGAAAAAAAATGTTTCTATCCTGGTATATATATAGGTATATACAATTGTCACCAGACAGAGTCTGAGGAAGTCCCCAAAAGAGGAGATGTTGATCTCAGCTCACTCTCTCTCCCATAGTACATAGGTACTTTACTCATGTTGTGCAAGAAAAATTTCAGGACACATCAGAGTGATGCATAAAGCAGATTTATTAGAGAGAGGTAGAAATTAATCTGTAGAACTAGAATAGGGAAAGGGATTTGAATAGGTTTATCTGTATCTGCAGATGACAAGATCACATACAGAGAAGATCCAAAAATTTCTACCAGAAAACCCTCAAAACTAGTAGACAAATTCTTCAAAGCAACCAGATGCAAAATCAACATACAAAAATTAGTACCCTTCCTGTGTTCCAGTAACCAAACTACTGAGAAAAAAGACAAATGATCATATTCACAATTGCTTCTAAAAATTAAATACTGAGGAATTAAACTAACACAGGAAGTGAAAAACCTATGTGACAAATAGTATAGTACTCTGGAAAAAAGGGATTGAAGAGGACATTAGAAAATTGAAAAGCATCTGCTGTTTGTCAATAGCCAGAAACAATGTTGTCAAAATGACCATATTAACAAAAATGATATGTAGTTTTGCTGCAATTTTGGTCAAAATCCTAACAGCATTTTCCACAGAAATTGGCATTTCCAAACAAAATACCAGCGGCATCCTTTACAAAATTAAAAACATCCAAAGGGGCATGGTGGTGCACGTCTGTCATCCCACCACTCATGAGACTGCAGCAGGAGGATCATGGTGAATTTGAGGCTATCCTGGGCTATGAGTGAGACAAGACTTCCAGTTATATTACAGAACTACAGTAATAAATGCTGCATGGGGGGCCATTGATTTAACTCAGCAGTTTCAGTACCTGCCTCACAAGCACAAGGTCCTGAGTTCAATACTGGCAACCACATACAATAATACTGGGCGTGGGGACTCATACCCACTAGCAATCAGTACTACGTACCATAATGCCAGATGTGGTGGCTCACGCTTGTAATCCCAGCACTCGGGAGGCAGAGGCAGGAGGATTGCTGAGTTTGAGGCTTGCCTGAGCTACATAGTGAGCTCAGGGCCAGCCTGAACTACAAAACAAGACCCTGCTTCAAAGCAACAAAACAGCATGACACTAGCACAAAACAGACGTGTCCACCAATGGAATGGAATAAAAAGTGCAGAAACAAATGGAAGCATCTTCACCCATGTTATCTTTAACAAAGTGGAAATAACATTCACTGGAAGCAAAATAGCCTTTTGTCTTTTGTTTGTTTGTTTTTGTGGTACCATGGATCGAACTAGGGCCCTTGTGCATCCAAGGTTGGCACGGTACCACTTGAGCTAAATCTCCAGCCCCGATAAACAATAACAGTCATCTCAAGGGAAACCAACTGTCCCTCCAGACAAAAGGATTCCTCAAGAGCTACTAAACCAGAACTGAGCTAAGAGGAGCCAGAGCCGGCCTCCTAGTATTGTGACTTGGCTAGTCTGTGAATGCTAAGTGTTCAGAGGTGCCTCCCTTCTGTGACTCAAATGGGAGTCTTTTTCCTCAAGGATGAAATGCTTTCATTTTACTTTGATCTTCTTTTTACTGATATTTATTTGCAATATATAACCACCACACTCATGGGGAACGTATATATATTTATATAACACTATGTATAAGACTATATGTATATATTCTTGATCATTTTAGATCCTCCCTTCTTCCCCAAACCCCCTTCCATCTCCAGAGAATCTATGTCCCTTTTTTGTGACAGCTCTTTTTTGTTTTTCTCTTTATCTTATGGGTCTCCAGTATCAGAGATACAGTACCATGTAATATTTAACCATGTGCATATGTTGTACCTCAATTCATATTATGGTCTCAAGGTGCATCCATTTTCCTATAAATGACCCAATGTACCCCTCTTTATGGCAGAGTCATACTCCATTGTGTGTATATATCATATTTTTTCTTCATTCATCTGTTGATAGGCATATGTGGTGCTTCAATGACTTAGCAATTATGAGTTGTACATTAAAATTTATCCATTTTGGTATAATATTTTATGGGGTCTGAAAAATGTCATGTATCCACTATTACAGTATCATACAGAATAGTTTTATCATCATAAAAATCCACTGGGTAGTGTTGTCGTCACAGAGCTGCACGTGGGAGGCTGAGGCACAGAGTCACACATGCACAGCAGACTCTAGGGAGCTTTCTGGAATGCTTCCATTTAATGAATGCAGTGTAGGGCATTATATAGCACAAGTGGTAGGAGGGGTTTGCAGTGGCTATTGGGGATTGGTTTGTGGTTGTCAGAGGAGGGGCCCAAGGTTGGGGAGGACCGGGCAATCTCCAGCTGTGGTGTGCCCTGGTTAGATCAATGGTTGCTTTGGTCTCAACTTAATCTACCCAGGGCCAAGGGCTCTCTCAGGACCTAGGAGACTGGCATGTAGTGGAGTTGGCTCAGCCAGACTTGGATTTCACCATCAGGATAGCACCTATTCAACCCTTTCTCTTCCTTCTCTCCAAACCACTGACAACTGCTTAATCATCTGTTCACTATTTCTATAGGTCTGTGTTTTCAAAAATGTTATATAAATGGATTATTTTTTTGGTAGTACTAGGGATTGAATTTGGGACCTTGCACTTACAAGGCAGGCACTGGAAACACTGAACTAAATCCCTAGCCCATAAGTGGAATTTTGAAGTATATATACTTTTCAGCTGACTCCTTACCAATAAGTATTTCTAGTTTATCCATGTTTTTGTGTGGCTTCTCAATGTATTTTTGTTACATTCCATTATATGTATTAGGGAATATGGAATTACATGAATGTGCCATAGTTTATTTATTCACCCATCAAAAGACATCATGATTGCTTCTAGTTTTTGGTGTTTATGAATAAAACATCCATACACATTTGTGTGCAGGCTTTAATATAGATATGTTTCAAATCAGTTGGGTAAATATTAAGAAGTATAATTGCTAGATCATAAACCAACTGTAGGTTTAGCTTTCTTTTTCTAAAGTGATGCCATGTTTGCATTCTCACTAACAATGAATCCTGTTACTATACATCCTTGCTAGTAACTGGTATTCTATTTTTTTTTTTGCAATTTCAGCTTTAATACTGGGTGTGTTGCTGTGTATGGTATTATACAGCTATAATTCCAGCACTCAGTAAATTGAAGCAAGAGGGTTGCCATGAATTCGAGCCCTGCCTGGGCTATGTACTGAGTTCAAGGCCAGTGTAAACTATATAGCAAGACCATGTTTCAAAAAACAAACAAACAAGCAAAAAAAAAGGGTGTGTACAAGCGTTGCATGCTTACTAGTGTTTCAGTAATGATAACTTTTTTTTAAATTGAATTCTTTATTGGTACAATTTATATACATTTCACAATCACATATAATATCGGGGAATTTGTATCAGTATATGACACAAGTTAATTCTCATTTTTAAACATATCTCTACCCACCCACACCTCCTTACCCCCATATGCATGCTCTTTTATTTTCTTTCAGAATCATATTTATTCCTTCCCCTCATTACATTCCCACACCAAATTTCCTATAGAAATTTCCCATTCTCCAAAAACTGTCATACTTTCTAGAGCTCATTGCATCTACAGGTGCTCATAACAAAGAGAAGATCCGGTATTTATCTATCTGTGATCTATTTATTTCACTTATTAGTGTGTCCTCGAGGTGTCTCCATTTGCACATAAATGAATCAATCTTGTCATTCTTTATGGCAGAATAATACTCCATTTTAGAAAAAAAAAAAACCACATCTTCTTTATCCAGTCTCCAGTTGATGGGCATTTGGGTTGTTGCCAAGATTGAGCTATCACAAACTGAGATGCTATGAACAAGGGTGTACATCTGTCTTTCCAATGTGATTTTTAAAATTCTTTTGGGTATATTCCAGCAGGGGGATAGCAGGGTCAAATGGGACCCCCTAGTCCTAGTTTTCTGAGAAATCTCCACACAGATCTCCACAATGGTTGCACAAGTCTGCAATCCCACCAACAGTGGGGAAGGGTTCCTTTCTCCCCACAGCCTCGCCAGCATTTAATGTTGGTTGATTTTGTAATAGCGCTCATTCTTTGTGGAGTGAGATGAAATCTCAGTGTTGTTTTCATTTGCATCTCTCGAATGAGCAGTAACGTTGAACGTTTCTTCATATGCTTCTTGGCTGCTTTGACTTCTGCCTCTGAGACCCATTTTTGAATTGGGTCATTAAACTTGGGGAGGCTGATCTGTTTAAGTTCTTTATATATCGTAGATAATAGCCCTTTGTCTGATAAACAGCTAGTAAAAATTCTTTCCCATGTTGTTGGTTGTCTTTTAGCAGTGCCAGTGACTTGTTTTGCTGTGCAGAAGCTTTTCAGTAGGATGGGATCCCATTTGTTGATTCTTTCTGCTAGTTCTTGTGCTATAGAGGTTTTATTCATGAAGTCTCTGCCTAAGCCAATGTCTCCAAGAGATTTACCTAACCTGTTTTCCAGCAGGTTTATTGTTTCTGTTTTAATGTTTAAGTCTCATATCCATTGTGAATTTAGTTTGGTGCATGGTGAAAGAGATAGGTCTAGCTTTAGTTTTGGGCAGGTTAAAGCCCAGTTTTTCGAGCCCCATTTGTTACAGAGGCTGTCCTTCCTCCATTGGGGTTGTTTGTCTCCTTTGTCAAAGATAAGGTGGCTTAGTGTATCTGGGGTTGTTTCTGGAACTTCTAATCTATTCCACTGGTCCTTGGATATAGTAGAGTTTTAAATTGGGGATTGTAATATCCCCTGCCATGTCATGGTTGCTTAGAATTGCTTTTGCTATTCTAGGTTTCTTGTGGTTCCAGATGAATTTTTGGATTATTTTCTCTAGCTCTGTGAAGTATAACATTGGAATTTCAATTGGGATTGCATTGAATCTGTATAGTAGTTATGGGACTATAGCCATTTTGACGATGTTGGTTCTCCCTACCCAGGAATAAGGATGTCTTTCCACTTTCTGATCTCCTTTTCTATCTCGTTTTTCAGAGTTCTATAGTTTTGAAAGTAGGGGGTCTTTCACTTCCTTTGTTAGGTTGATTCCTAGATATTTCATTTTCCTGGGTGCTACTGTGAAAGGGATTGACTCACCAATATCTCTTTCAGTGAGTCTGTTGTTTGTGTAGACAAAGGCTGTTGATTTTTCAGCATTAACCTTATATCCAGCAACCCTACTAAATTTGTTAATTAAGTCTAGCAGTCTTTTGGTTGAGTTTTTAGGATCCTCTAGATAGAGTATCATATCATCAGCAAATAATGACAGTTTAACTTCTTCCTTTCCTATCTTTGTTCCTTTTATATCTTTGTCCTGCCTGATTGCTATGGTTAATGTTTCCAGCACTATATTGAACAAGAGTGGTGACAGCAGACATCCTTGTCTCATTCCTGATCTTAGTGTAAAGCATTTCAGTTTTTGCCCATTAAGTATGATGCTGTCTGTTGGTTTCTCATCAATAGCTTGTATTAAATTGAGATAAAGTTCATCGATTCCAATTCTCTGTAGGGTTTTGATCATAAATGGGTGTTGGATTTTGTCAAATGCTTTTTCTGCATCTGTTGAGATGATCATATGATTTTTGTCCTTGAGTCTGTTAATATAGTGTATTACATTGATTGACTTACATGTGTTGAACCAGCCTTGCATTCCTGGGATAAATCCAACTTGATCAGGGTGTATGGTTTTCTTGATAACTCTCTGTATTCT
>PVIC010045081.1:0-14756 GCA_004025085.1 Thryonomys swinderianus
AAAAAAAAAAAAAAAGTGGCATGGACTTGTTCTAGGATGGCTTGGCCTTATAGATTATAAGGTACACCAGTACTATGTTTACAATTCCAAGTAAGAAAAACTTTCTGAATAAATTTATTTAAATATGATGGGCCATTATCAGTTTTTATATTTTTGAGGACTCCCATGGCTCAAAAGCAGAATATGTTGTCCATTCTCACCTAAGCAGCAAGGGGCATGCAGTATGCATGAAAATGTATCTATGGAAACCTGTGCAAACCAGGTCTTCCCAAAAGAGGGAATATGAGTAACATCCACCTGCTAAATCATATGCTGGCTAAGCCTTGAGGGTTAGCTCCCTTAGGTGGAATGGGCTATGGAACTGGTTGGCAAGAAGGGTGGCTGTAATTATCTGTTGAGCCTGAGTTTCCGGATATTTGAAAATCTGGCTGCAGCTTGTTGGAATTTTAATGGTAGTAGTATGTGAGTCTTTAGTTTGAGCAAAGGCAGTAAGAAATTCTATGTTGATCCATTTGTGCATTGCCATACTAAATTGCCCCAGGAATGTTGGTATGTGGTCAGATATGTCCAATATAAAAGGGGGAAGTCCTCTGCTATATGGCTATTTTGTAACCTCAAAAATAAATGTAATTAAATTAGTTCCCAAGGTAGAGTGGGCTATGACTCCCTCTAACCTTTGAGTCAAACAAACTTCATAAGAGGCATCACTTAATTTTTTTTCTTTTTGACAGGATCTCACTTTGTAGTTCAGGCTGGCCCTGAGCTCACTATGAAGTCCAGGCAAGCCTCCAACTCAGCAATCCTCCTGCCTCTGCCTCCCAAGTGCTGGGATTACAGACGTGAGCCACCGCGTCTGCCATTGTGGTATATGGTTCTGATTGCCAGGGGGCATGAATCACTATGTCCAGTATTGTATGTGGTTACTGGCGATCAAACCAGGGACCTTGCACTTGCTAGGCAGGTGCTGGAACCACTGAGCTAAATTGCCTTCTTCATATCCCACCTTAGATATCATTTGTTAAACTGGTGAGTTTTTAGGAGGCAGAGTGGTCATCACAACTTTCCATTTTTTTAATTAATCTCTGCCCCCAAATTTTATGAGTATGGGAGCTATGCAGTAACCAATATGTCCCAAATGACATTCAGGTCTTTCATAAGGTAAAAGAACTTTGTGAAACCTGCTGGGGAGTGCCAGGGCCCACCAAGATTGTTTGGGCTGGTCTGGAACACATTTTACTGGCCTAAACTGAGAAGTAATAATGGGACACTTGCACCTGTATCTGTTAACCTTGTACATAATTTACCATTCAATTTAAACTTGCACATGGCTCTGTTTTTGGTAATCTCTTGGGTAAAGTAAATTTCTTTTTAAGAGATTTCTGGCTGGGCCGGAGGGTTACAAGCGCAAGGTCCTGAGTTCGATCCCGGTAACCACATATAATGCTGGGTGTGGAGACACGCCCACCAACAACCAACACCGCATACCACAATGCCGGACGTGGTGGCTCACGCCTGTAATCCCAGCACTCAGGAGGCAGAGACAGGATTGTTGAGTTCGCGGCGGCTTGCCTGGGCAGCATAGTGAGCTCAGGGCCAGCCTGAACTACAAAGCGAGACCCTGTCTCAAAAGCAAAAAAAAAAAAGAAGAGATTTCTGGCTAAGGATCCACTTATGAGTTTTTATAACTAATAGTATTTAATTTTGGTTTAGACTGTAATGCTACAGAGTGTGAGTCACCATGCCCAGCACTGTGGTGCGTGGTACTGATTGCTGTTGGGTATGAGTCACCAAGCCCAGTATTGTTGTATGTGCTTACCAGGATCGAACTAGGGACCTTGCACTTGCTAGGCAGGCTCCAGAATCACTGAGCTAAATCTCCAGCCCAAGATCTTTTAAAATTATAGTCAAATGGTATCTGAACATCAATCAGTGAGTGCATCTAGATTTTAGGGTTTAGTCTAGTGCCAATAGAAAGACACATAGGCACTCTGAGCACCTTGCCCAGCGCTGTGGCATTTTATAATACACAGCAATAATGAGCAGCTTCCAGTTTCAATTTTTGGAGAAAAGTGACAACAGGCTGCAAAAGCTGTAGCAGTAGGGACCGGAGATTTAGCTCAGTGGTTCCAGCACCTGCCTCGCAAGCACAAGGCCCTGAGTTCGATCCCAGTAACCACATACAATCCTGGGTGTGGTGACTCACACCCAACAGCCATCAATACCACATACCACAGTGCCGGGGGTGTGGTGGTTCACACCTGTAATCCCAGCACTCGGGAGGCAGAGACAGGAGGATTGCTGAACTTGAGGCTTGCCTGGGCTCCATAGTGAGCTCAGGGCCAGGCTGAACTACAAAGCAAGACCCTGTCTCAAAAAAAAAAAAAGCTCTAGAAGTGGGAGAAGCTCAAGGAAGTACTTTAACAGCCTCAGGCAGGGAAGTGCTATCGGCTTCCATCTTTTAGGCTAGAAGCTGTTCTAAAACTGAAATTAAACACTAGTCACCTGCAAGAGTGAATCGAAGTTTGGATATACCCAGCGCAATGCGGCTGCTGGCGTGGCCTCATCCCTGCGCCGGCCCATAGAGTTCCAGCACTGAATGAACTACGCTCAAGTAATAAATGTGTCTGGCAAGGCAGGATCGATCACCAGGTCTTTGCTGCACATTACAAAACTATTTCCAATGTGTTCCTGTAGTTCTAGATCTATGGTTCCAGGTTGTGGAAACCATGGGTTAAATTTAACAACTCCAGTATTGTAGTGATCCTTCTCACTGTCACAGTATGCTTCACTTGCTTTAAAAGCACACAGAGTAACTGGGTGTAACGTTTCTTGTCTGTTGAGAGAGATGCCCCGTGTTTTAATCCCAGTGAATAACAAATTGCTCACAGCAAAGCACTAACCTGCTCCGCACCAGAACTCCTGGAGTTCCTCCGATGAGATCCAAGCACTGCTGGCACCACCTCTGTTCTGCCACATAGGCGATTCCACTCATGGGTTCAACTCGCCACCTGCTGGGCACAAGTTACTGGGGACCCTGGCCCAGAATCTCAATCTCCTGAGAGGCAAGAGGATGCAGGTAGAAGGAAAGATAGCGCAATAAGACTAAAACAGACAGCAGGAAACTAGGATGAGCTGGGCTGAGCACGTGGCAAAGATCCCAAGCCTGTGGTGAGGATCCCAAGCAACCAGGTCTGTCCGTATTTACTGATGACACAGGCATGGGCGAGATAGGGTGGGGGCAGGGCGTATGTGTGGCACCCAGGGATATCAGCTGACACCGGCAAGGCTCGGAGAGGGGAGAAAAAGGCATCCGTGTGAAAACAGAATATGGAAAAAGTTGGATGCGATGAGCTAGTCAGTTACGGGAACAGTTAAGGAAGGGGCAGCTCGGGAACGGAATGTGGTCGGGAGCCGCGCGGTCCTCGGTCCTCAGCCACAGTTATCGCACTCGGAGCCCTGCAGCTTCGCAGATCAGGACTCAGATGTCGCCGGCAGCCTTCGGCGTGGACGCCGTGCTAGACTCCAAGGCCGCGCGACGTGCTCCCTGAGTCACATAGGCTTTGGTCTGTCTCCAGATACACTGCAGCAAAGCACGAGGAGCGGTGCCGCTCCGCACCACGGCCTGCTTCGAGTCCGGCCGGGGGACGTGCCACACACTGGCAAGACATCAGCCGGTGGCATCATGGAGAGGTGACGGCAACAGCAGAGGCCCTTTGCTGCGGGGAACGGTACACAGGGGAGAGGCTCGGGGGACTCTGGTACTTGGGCCCTTCCTCTCTGGGTCTCAGGTTCTTTGTTTCCCGATGGCTATGAACTAATTAGCTTTCCTCTGCTGATGTTTCTGCTGTGATGTTTGACTCAGTAAGAGAACTTGAGTAAGAGAAACTCAATTATATTGAGTCAGAAACTCCACCCTCTGGCTATGGAAGACCCACCCTACGAGGGCTTGTCTTCTCGATGGTACAAAAGGGAAACGGAGGAGGACTCCCGTGGAGGAGCTTCTTTCCGGAGCCGCACTCTGCACCTTCACCTTGCACATCATCTCCTGGCTTCCAGTGTGGACTCGCCGGCTCCTGGCGCAGACCCCGCAGCCTTCTGGTCAAGACTGGCTCTTTCGTCTCCCGGGTGCAGACCCTCCGCGCTCTTCCACATCTGACTCTGTGAGTGGCCATTCTAAGCCAGTCTTGTGAATTCTTACATGCTTGTGTTCTTGCATTACATCTGTTACTCAGGAAAACAGGGACTGGTACACTTGCCACAGGGGTGAAGGCAATGGAGCCAGGAACCAGGGGCTCAGAAACTGAACCCAAATAAATCCTTCCTCCTTGGTTTTCTCGGGCATTTATTATAATTGAGAGGAAAATATATTTAAAATTAGAGCTTTTATTTTTTAAAATTTTGTTTTGTTTTCTGCAGTATTGGGGATTGAACTTGGACCCTTAGTGCTTCCAAGGTAGGCACAGTACTTGAGCTAAATCCCCCCCCCCAAAAAATTAAAATTTTTAACAGTCTGTATTGTACTTTTAAAAAATAATCATTATTGGGCCAGGGATTTAGCTCAGTGGTTCCCATGTCTGCCTGGCAAGCACAGGGTCCCAAGTTCTATTCCTGACACCATATATCACAGGGCTGGGTTTAATCTCAGCACTCAGGAAGCAGAGGGAGGAGGATTACCTCAAATTCAAGGATAGCCAATACATGAACATTATTTTATTTGATCTATCATTCTGAAATAAGATTTTTATGTTTTCTTAAATCCAACACAAAATTAAGTCAGAACTGTACATACATCTAGGATGAGTCAATACTTAACAAAATCATTTTTTAAAATTTATTTATTTTTTAGAGACAGAGTCTCACTTTGTAATTCAGGCTGGCCCTGAGCTTACTATGTAGCCCAGACAAGTCTCAAACATAGAGTCCTCCTGCCTCTGCCTTCCAAGTGTTGGGTTTACACTCGTGAGCCACCACTCCCAACATTATGGTGTTTGGTCCTGATTGCTAGTGGGCAGAGTCCCCGTGTCCAGTTTTGTTGTATATGGTTACTGGGGATCAAACCAGGGACCTTGCGCTTACTAGGCAGATGCAGGAACCACTGAGCTAAATCTCTGCCCCCTGAAATATTTCTTAAGATTGTCTTTCATCTAACCAAAATGGGGCATAGTTTAGGTTCAGTGAGAAAGGGAATAATTGGTTTTTTTAAATACTGTGACTATTTCCTAAAGATTTGAATTGGCTTTCTACCTTATGCTGTAAAGGCTGGTTAATGTTTATTGAAGACAGTCTCAAACAATTTGGGAGTAAGTTTTAGTCTGAAAACTAGAAAGCTATTTATACTGAGTCCTTCTACTTCTGTAATCCTACAACTCAAGAGGCTGAAGCAGAAGGATGGTAAGTTCTAGGTCAGTCAAGATTGCAAAGCACCAGAGAGTGACTCTGGCTCAAAATATAAAACACAACCAAAAAGCATTGACTTTTGTATATTAAACTTGTGTCCTATACGTATCTCAATACAGGTAAACCACAATAGTCATTATTTTTCCCCGTACCTATTTGGAACCATTCAGTGCATTGCATAAGCCAGGCAATACCAATCACACTCTAAGTTTAAAAAGGAGATTTAAAGATCTAGAGACCCATCCTCACGGCAGAAGTTCACATCTGTAAGAGGCCGGTGCCTCCTTCCCGGCTCCCAGCACCTGTCCTTCCCGCCCGGCTCCAGCAGCTCTGGCCGGTTGGGAGAAGAAGGGCAGAGGGCCCGTGGCCTGGACTCAGCCCTGCTCCGAGCTTGCCGGGAACCGGCACTGACCCCGGTGAGAGGGGGCACTCGGGGCGGGACGAGCGGGCGATGCGGCCGGCGGGGGGAGGTGGTCGGAGAGGGCGGTCAGCGCCTCCGGGGCAGAGCTGGAAACCCAGGTCTCTGACCGGAGGTCCCTGCCCGCAGGAGGATGGGGCAGAGGGGAGCGGGCCGTGCCAGTCGGGGGAGGTCTGCCCGCCTCGCTTTCCTGCACTGGATTTGTGAGACTGTGTGAGTGAGACTTTTAAAAGTAGGTATGAAATCTCAGAAGGCAAAGCAAGAATATAAATAGTTTGATTAATAACTTTACTCTTATTGCTTCTACTGTTACCATAATCTTCCCTTTTCCTACACAGAAAAGATGGTTCGAGATGGAAGATTTCCTGTCCTACTGCTGCTGGGGCTGTTAGCGCTTCTGCGTCCGCTTTGGGCTGTGCCTCGGGGCCACACCCCAGCTTCCTGGTTTGAAACCCAGCACATAATGAAAAGGAGAATGTCATGCCAGAAGGCGATGGTAACCATCAACAACTACCAGAACAAGAAGTACCAGCCCGACTGTAAGGAATCAAACACCTTTCTCCACGTGCCTCTGCAAAGCGTGACTGACGTCTGTGCTTTGCCCACCATCCCATGCAAGCGCACGGGAAAGAAACTTTGCCACCAGAGTTCAAAACCCGTGAGAATGACTGAGTGTGTGCTCAGAGAGGGCACTTCCTGCACCTACAAGGAGATACCCAAGAGCGCACTCTTCACTGTGGCCTGTGAGCATCGGTTCCGTGACCCTCGCTATCCGCTATTGCCTATTCACTTAGATTAATTTTGTAAAGGTCTGATCAATTAATACACAGTTTATATTATAGTCTCTTCTACTTTTTCTCTTCTTATTTCTTTGCTGTCACAAAAGAAAGAAGCAAGTTGTTGGGACCATTGGAAAGCCCAGGAAACTACGAGACAGGGGATGTATTTTCTGCTTTGGGGATTTGATTGTTTCACGGGCAGGCAAATACAGAAAGGGGGAAAGAGACAGAGGCTTCTGAGACCCCTGTCAGCTTTATTGCACTGTATTCACAGAAGTAAAACCACTTCCTGCAGCATTCTAGTGAGTGTCGCTGTGTTTTTCTTGACTCGCAAATCACTGCCCACCAATAAGAACTATTTGTTTTTAGCTCCCTGGGCCACCTTTGAGGCCTCTGAGAGCTGAACCTGTCCCCTTCCCCCTGCACTCTGTAGTAGAAATGAGGAAGTCATCCATCTCTGTAAATGTCTCTTGATTTCAAGTATTTGCCTTGAAACCAGTGTCCATAATTATCTGGAGGTGATGCTGAGAGACAGACAGAGACAGAGGGACAGAGGAAAGAGAATAGCACTTTCTTTCCCCTTGATTTGTGGATATCGGGGCTGGGATGCTGAGAATTAAACACAGGAAGTGTTGAACTACATCCCTAGTCTTTTAATTTTTGTTTTAAAAATTTGAACACAGGAGCCAGAGATTTAGCTCAGTGGTTCCAGAGTCTGCCTCGCAAGCGCAAGTTCCTGAGTTTGATCCCCAATAACCACATACAATGCTGGGCATGGTGACTCACGCCCACCAGCAATTAGTACCACATACCACAGTGCCGGGCATGGTGGCTCACGCCTGTAATCCCAGCACTGGGGAGGCAGAGGCAGGAGGATTGCTGAGTTTGAGGCTTGCCTGGGCTACAGAGTGAGCTCAGGGCCAGCCTGAACTACAAAGCGAGACCCTGTCTCAAAAAAAAAAAAAAAATTGAACAGGATCTGGCTAAGTCAGCCTCAAACCCAATCCCCATGCCACAGCCTCCCACATGCTGAGATTACAGGCCCACTCAACTATGCCCACCACATTCCCAGGCTCTTGTTAACTTTTTTAAAAATTTGAGACAGGGGCCGGAGATTTAGCTTAGTGGCTCCGGCGCCTGCCTCGCAAGCACAAGGTCCTGAGTTTGATCCCGGTAACCACATACAATGTTGGGCATGGTGACTCACGCCCACCAGCAATCAATACCACATACCACAGTGCCAGGCGTGGTGGCTCACACCTGTAGTCCCAGCACTCGGGAGGCAGAGGCAGGAGGATTGCTGAGTTCCAGGCTTGCCTGGGCTATATGTGAGCTGAGGGCCAGCCTGAACTACAAAGCAAGACCTTGTCTCAAAAAAAATTTTTTTTGAGACAAATTTTCACCAAGAAAGGGGATTGGAAGGAGCCTTTCTTTCACAGTTCGAGAAAAACTGAGAGTGGGGGGACACTGTTGGATATAATATAGAGAAAGCAAGTCACTGATCCAAAGGTCATTTGCACTTCTCATTTGTCACCAGGTCCTTCACACTGAGCTACATACTCAGTACTCTCCCACCCCCTTTTTTTTCCTTTTTTTGAGACAGGGTCTCACTTTGTAGCTCAGGCTGGTTCTGAGCTCACTATGTAGCTCAGGCAAGCCTCCAACTCAGCAATCCTCCTGCCTCTGCCTCCCAAGTGCTGGGATTACAGCAGTGAGCCACCACACCTGGTATCGTGGTATGTGGTACTGATTGCTGGTGGGTGTGAGTCACCACACCCAGTATTGTGGTATGTGGTTACCTAGGATCGAACCAGGGACCTTGCACTTGCTAGGCAGGCACTGGAACCACTGAGCTAAATCTCCGGCCCCTAGTTTATATTTTTTTGAAGTTTTGAGATAGTGTCTTGCTAAATAGGCTAAGAATCCAGACTGGGAATAAACTTTAATCAGGCAGGATAAATTCTCCTGCCCTAGTCTCCAAGAGTGTTGGAATTATGAGCATGTGCCACCGTACCCAGATTTTTATTGTTGTTGTTGTTGCTGAGTGCATTTTTCCTGACAGGGTCTCTCTGTGCAGCCCAGGTGCCCTTGAACTTGCAATCCTGCCTCGACTTCAAGGGTACTGGGATTCCAAGCACGTGCCATGACACTCAACTATGTACTCCCATTTGAAGTAATGGAATTTGAAGTACTCCTTTAGGTGTTGGTGACTGCTGTTTTGGTGTGAGGTAGTGCTGAGCTGAGAGGCTGCTGGCTCCTCAATTGAAGGGGGAATTAATCCCAGAGAGCAGCAGGAGGGGATGGATGGCCCACAGACAGAAGAGACGGGGTGACCATTTTGGCAGCATACTAACAGTAATTAGGAATAAGGAGCTGGGTCACTGAGATGTGTTCACTTGTCATCACAGTCTGCATGGGCTCTCAGACTCACTCCCAAGTCTCTAAATGTGCAAAGACAATAACAGAGCTGGCCATGCTTGTTGGAAGGAGGGCCTTCCCCATGTCCTATGAGTCTGTCTAAAGACCGACACAACCACCAGAAGAGGATCAAATGTCATGAGAAAGAGAAGACTGAAATGTCATCTAGTCCTTTCACTAACTCATAAAGGGAAGCCAAGAACTGTGAGGATGGACACTGGAAACCAGTACAAGATCACAGCAGAACAGAGGTACCTCTCTGCAGCTTGGAGAAGGGAGACTGGATAATTACTTCCTGAATTAAACTCAGTAGAAAGAACAAAGAGTTTTGGGTCCCAGGCCTTGCTTTGCTACTAGCCGAGGACCATGAGTGAGTCTGTTGAAAGGCAGGGCCTACATTAGGTCAGGGCTGACAAATGTGTGACACACACACACTCCAGTAGAGGTGGTCGTTCAACCACAGCACTGTGTAGGTCTTTTTCCTGCAGCCCGCTGGAGAGGCACTTCCGTCAGAGTTGATACCCAAGGTGAAATCTACTTGGTATCTCCCAATTCCATGAGTCCAAGGTCTATGGCAGCTCCTTAGCTTAAGGTCCTGACTTCCCAAGTAATAGTCACCTTTATGACTTGATAATATCTCACTCAACAGAAAAGATAAAGGAATTTTGGGATCATAATTTTATATACTACTCTTTTCACCATGAGGCCACACAGGGTCTTCCTGAGGCCATGTTCTCCCACCTGTGCCAGAGAATTATGGCATCCGAGCTTCATCTTTGTTGGTTTATCCAGCATTATAACACACCCAAATGTAGCTCCTTTTTGACTAAAACAGCACACATTTAGAAGTTTTATGCTTGGGCTGGGAATTTAGCTCAGTGGTTCTGGTGTCTGCCCGGCAAACTCAAGGTCCTGAGTTCAATCCCTGGTACCACATATCACAATGCTGGGCATGATGGCTCATGCCTATAATCCCAGCACTTGGGAGGCAGAGGCAGGAGGATTGCTGTGAGTTCCAGGCTTGCCTGGGCTACACTGTGAGTTCAGGACCAGCATGAGCTACAAAGTGAGACCCTGTCTCAAAAAAAAAAAAAAAGTTTTATGCTTGACATCAGGGAATTTGCAAGAGAGAATTTTCTCATGTCACTCACATCCCAGAGACTAAAATCGACTTTTAAATTGTCCATTTGCTATTCACCAAAAGGAATCATCAGAGTTACATGCCTTACTCCTTGCTGGAAAGACGCCTCAGACAAAGAACCTGGGGAGGCGACCTCAGGAATCAAGTGGCTGCAACTGTGTTTATTGAGAGAAGCAGTGCAGGAGTTAATACGGGGCCACCTCACCACCCACTCCTCACCCAGAGCCCCCTGGGCATAGGACCGAGGCGAGGGAAGCACGTGTGTGTTGGACAGCAGACCTAGGTGCAGGTATTTCTTTGGGGCCAAGGAAAGAAGAGAGGAAAGGCAGGTGTCAGAAGGACGAGTGGGCATCTTGCTGCTCTAGCTCAAGTGGAGGAGGCCACATAAGCTCGAAAGTGAACTGGCACATACAGGTTCCCCTCACAGGCCACGCTGTTGCTCCCCTCTGAGTGGCTGTAAGAGCAGATGGGGTACTGGAGCTGCTGGTCAGGCGGCTGGCTGTGACGTGTACGTGGGAGGTGCTGTCTGCCCATTCGTTCCGACAGCTGATATTTCTCTTGAGGCACACAGCCTGCACAAGAGCACAAAGGTGCGTGCTGACATGCAGTGCGCCTGTGTCATGTTCTGGAGCTTGATTTCATTGCGGGAGTTGGGGTTGCTGCTGGGAGAACAGCCTGAGCCCTTGTGCTACCACTGAAAAACCCCATGGCCCAGGATTCTGTGTCCTGAGGAGGCTGGATCCACCTCAACCCCAGGAGCACCAGGATGAGCAGCGGGAACAGGACAGGGGCCTTCTCCAGAGCCATGGTGACCTCACCATCCTGGGAGAGCCTGGGGTTCTTCCCAGGTTTGTCCTGCCACCCCAGATGCTGTTTGTCTAACCTCATTTTTTTTTTTTTGAGACAGGGTCTTGCTTTGTAGTTCAGGCTGGCCCTGAACTCACCATGGAGCCCAGGCAAGCCTCGAACTCAGCAATCCTCCTGCCTCTGCCTCCCCAGTGCTGGGATTACAGGCGTGAGCCACCACACCTTGCACTGTGCTATGTGGTATTGATGGCTGGTGGGCATGAGTCACCACGCCCAGCATTGTATGTGGTTACCAGGATCGAACTCAGGGCCTTGCACTTGCGAGGCACGTGCTGGAACCACTGAGCTAGATCTCTGGCCTGTCTAGCCCCATTTTTTAAAAACAGGTCCCAATATGTAGTTCAGGCTGGCCCCAAACTCACTGTTTGTTGATGGGCGTGTCTCCATGCCCAGCATTGTATGTAGTTACCAGGGGATCGAACTCAGGTCCTTGCGCTTGCAAGGCAGGCGCCGGAACCACTGAGCTAATACTCTGGCCCCTCCAAGCTCACTGTTTTATTTGCTTTTTATTTTGTTCTTTGTGTATGTTCAGAATTTTTCTTATCAGAAACAGTGTTGTGTTTATGTATGTGATTTATTTCACTTAACATGGTCTCATTCTCAGTTTGTTTTTGTTTTGGCTTTTTTTTTTTTTTTTTTAAGAAAGGGTCTCATTTTGTAGTTCAGGCTGACCCTGAGCTCACTATGTAGCCCAGGCAAGCCTTGAACTCACAGCAATCCTCTTCCCTCTGCCTCCTGAGTCCTGGGATTACAGGCGTGAGCCACCACACCCAGCACTATTAACATGGTCTAAAAAAGCAATCTTTCTCCTAAAATGACTCCAGGTTATTCTTCTTTTTGGCTGAGGAGTATTTTGTTGTGTATAAATACCACCTTCTCATTTGTTGATGGTCATATGGACCATCTCCAAGACTCAGTTACCATGAGTTGTGTTGCTGTAAACATGAATATTCATGTATCACTGTCTTTAACTCTTCAGGAAGATACCTACCAGGGGAATAGTGGCCTCAGATGACATTCCTAGTTTTAATTTTTTGAGGACTCTCCATATTGATTTCTACTATGATTGTAAAGGCATAGGGAATTGTGATGATTTCAGCTCATTGCTCTCATGTATTTGAAGGAAGTGGCTTTTCCTCAGTCACCTCTTGGGAATGACTATTGCATAACTTTCCCTATCAGTTAATTTACATCACTGCTCTGATCAGTAAAGCTATCTGCATCAGATTTATCTAAAAGCTGGTCTTCAAGATCAGGCCTACTGCAATAAACTTGTTGTATAATTTCCACTCAGGAGTGAAACAGAATGTCTCATTTTGCTAGAATAGAAAATAAGGTTGCTAGATTTGAAATTGGCAGATCTTGGAGATTCTAACAGGAGGGCTTGAAATTTAGATAGCCATCCTCCAGTCAGCAACTAATATCCTTTAACTTGAAGAAGAGCATGAACCTGATGGGAAGTTTGGAGACCCCATGGTTCCCCTAGAGTAACTCAGCAACCTTGTTAAACAGACTGGTGGAAGCCACAATCCTTATGTATCTCAGCCAGCCGTGTGCCACAAAGAAGTAAACCACGAGGATCTCACAGGCTTTGAGAGTTAAAAGTGTTAATCCAAGTGTTAAAAGACTCATTACTACCCTTAACTCGGCCTCCTAGAGACAATTAGTTGACTCCAAAACTTGGAATCCATATATTTTTTTTATTTTTTTTTATTTTTTGAGACAGGGTCTCACTTTGTAGTTCAAGCTGGCTCTGAGCTCACTATGTAGCCCGGGCAAGCCTCGAACTCAGCAATCCTCCTGTCTCTGCCTCCCGAGTGCTGGGATTACAGGTGTGAGCCACCACGTCCAGCTGGAATCCATATTTTGCAAAATCCAGCTGTCCCTAGGTATGCCCTGAGCTGCCTTTGATTTGAAGTGACTCTAGTTTTGTTTTGGGTTTTTAGGTTTTTTTGGTTTGTTTTTAATTTTCAAAAATAGCCTTTAAAAAAAAGTTAATATATCCATTTCAGGAAACATCAACACAGAACCTTAATACACTGGGAGAGATCAACCAGTCAGAAAACATGAATGTACTTGTCTGTCCCTGTAAACTTCATTTATCCCTGACTTGCAAACAAAAGCCCTAAAGCTCATAAAATGTATAAGGTTGTGATAGAGGCTTTACAGATTAAAACACCTTAACCTTGATTGCTGAATTTGAGGCTTGCCTGGGCTACATCATGAGCTCAGGGCCAGCATGAACTACAAAGTGAGACCCTGTCTCAAATAAAATTAAAAAAAATAAGTAAAGTAAAATACCTCAACCTCACTCAAGACCTTATGCTCTGTGGTTTTCCAAGGAGCCCTGGAAATAAACGAGGAAGCCAGGGCCTCCCTGCTGCACGAGCCTCAGAGGAGACACCGGACGGAGCCTCACACCAGCGCCATCTGGTAGGGACCCTCTCCGCGCCTGCGCAGAGACGCTGCAACGCTCTCTGTGCTCACAGTGAGGCGACTGCCGTGGGACTTCATTCTCCTCAGATGGGAAAAGGGAAGAAGCCCCTGCCTGAGCTCACATCATGGCTGAATGGCACAGCTACGACCCAAACTCTGACCTCTTTTTTATTTTTTTGAGACAGGGTCTCGCTTTGTAGTTCAGGCTGGCCCTGAGCTCATGATGTAGCCCAGGCAAGCCTCGAACTCAGCAATCCTCCTGCCTCTGCCTCCTGAGTGTTGGGATTACAGGCGTGAGCCACCACGCCCGGCTCTGACCTCTTTTCTACAAGTCTGTGCCCTCTACACAGAAGGCCGGGATGGTTTCTCTTCAATAATGGAGTGAAGAAAGCAAAGGATAACGAATGATGACAGTAAAATGTCCTTTGTAAGAAAGGATTTGTAGAAAGAGCCAAGCTTGACAATGTAAGAGACGAAGGAACTTTCTGAAAGGCACCAAAGGGGAAATCCAACTCCTAAATATTCCAGCAGTAATCACTGCCCCTGGGACATGGTGCAGTAGCTCAAATGGAGAAATTCAGAGGATTACAGTCCAGGTCCCGGTAAGCCTGATGGTGTATCTCAGAGTTTTCCATATATCTGGCATCCTGTCCCTTAGCTCCATTCCACCTGTACTATTAATGAGTGTTTCATTTCCATTAACTCACCTTCTCACCCTGTTTTGTTGAAGGCAGTAAAAAATAAGAAACTATAGATTTGATGTATTGATTACTTGTGCATGTTAAAATATTTATATCTGTAGTGACGAATATTTTAAATATTTGTCTGTGAGATTTCAACATGGGTCATTCCAATATAATTCTTTTTTTTTTTTTTGAGACAGTGTCTCTCTTTCTAGTTCAGGATTGCCCTGAGGTCAATATGTAGCCCAGGCAAGCCTTGAACTCAGTGATACTCCTGCCTCAGCTTCCGAGTGCTAGAATTACAGATGTACCACCACACCTGGTTTACATTTCATTATTTACATACAATTTTATTTCAACTTGAAATTTTTTACCTGGAAAAAATACTTTTATGAAAAAATGAAGCATCAAGGACTACAGGGGTAAAAAATGAACCCTAAAGTGAATTCTGGGTATTAGCATACACCTGTGATCCCAGCATTCAGGAGGCTAAACCACAAGGGTTGTCACAATTCAAAGACAGTCTGGATACATAGTGAACTCAATGCCAGCTTGAATTACAGAGTGAGATCTTATCTCAAACAAACCAACAAACAAACAAATGTGAAAAAAACTTT
>PVIC010045083.1:0-14747 GCA_004025085.1 Thryonomys swinderianus
CTGCTTGTTACAAGAGGGAGTATGTACTTGAACTAGATGAAAGATTTAAATTCCAGATTGGTGGTTTTCTATAATATAATAACCTAATGCATTTTAGCTGCATGGAATAGTTGTCTTTTAGAAATTATGCTGTAGGCATGGTAGTTCAATCAGTACAGTGAAGTTTTTCCTTTATCTCTCCTGTGGCTAATGGTTTCTGTAAAAAGAACCAATTGATTTCTTTCTAAAATGTTGCTTCAGGGTGTAGAAACCTTTATAGGTCATGTTTCAACTTATAGAAAATTTTTATAGTTCAAATATAAATTGCATTAAATGTGGATTCTATAATGGAATTTAAGGTTAAGTAAAGTTCCAACTTTCCTTAGGCTGTTTCTAGCATTCAGCCCTACTATCAAGACAGGTGCTATGTTAAAGGGTGGCCAAGGATGGATGTCATATGGAATGCAGGA
This sequence comes from Thryonomys swinderianus, assembly GCA_004025085.1. NCBI lineage: Eukaryota > Metazoa > Chordata > Mammalia > Rodentia > Thryonomyidae > Thryonomys > Thryonomys swinderianus. The sequence continues at coordinate 450 of PVIC010045083.1, forward strand.
GCTCAGTCTGATGATTTAATTATTGATATGTAGAAGGAGATGCACTAGGTCCATATAATACTTTGGTTGGTGGCAGGACCAATGTTAAGGGTTGAGTTATATACCTAAGAAGATCAGTTGGAAGTCCTAAAACCCCTGGTATCTAGGAATGCAAATTTATTTGGAAATAGAGCATTTACAGATGTAGTCAAGTTAAGATGAAGCCATACTAGATTATAGGAGGCCCTACAGTCTGGTGTCTTTTCTGGAGGGGTGATACTAGAAGTGCTGAGCTATATCTCCAGCCTTTTGTATTTTTTATTTTGAGATGGAATCCAGTGAAGGTGCCTAGGCTTGGGCTCAAACTTGTGTTCTTCCTGCCTCAGTTTCCTGCATGGCTGTGATCTGAGGCATATCCTACCATGCCTTGCTTCCTGGTGTCTTTATAAGAAAGGAGCATGCTATGTGAAATCCAAGACACAGGAAATTACTCTGGAGTCTTTGGAGGTAGATTCCAGACTAATGCAGCTACAGGCCAAGAAAGCTGAGGATTGCCAACAACACCAGAAGCTAGAAGAGGCAAAGTTGCCACCTTGATTTTAGATTTCCACCTCCATGTTTCTGAGACAGTACATTTCTGTTGCTGTAAGCCACCTAGTTACCAAAGGTCTAGGAAATAAATAAAACCAGTTATATTTATTCCCTCTAATTTTGGGAGTCGAGCACACAGTAAAAATGTAGGGTCTTTGTTGAAGAATCATTTGTTAAAATGTTGACGAGAGATTCATAAACCACACTGGGGCCTCTACCGAGCTTTGAAATCTGTGGCATGTGCTTTTTGCCAGCCTGGGAAGCTGGCCCTGGCTGCTGGGTCCTCCCAGTGCTGCCCCCTAGCGTATACAAGACATAGTTGCCGCGGGTGATTTCAGTGCATCGTAATCAAACACAGGAAACCCAAAGACCACTGGTTTCTTTTTCCATTGAATGGCTGGTTACAAACAAAACCCTGGGTCTCCTGTGACGATATTAAACCCAACTCTTTATCATGGCAAACGGGTTTTCTTGAAGTCTCTGATCCTGTTTTAAAAAGATCAGTTTTAGGGCCAGAGGGTTAGCTCAGTGGTTCCGGCGCCTGCCTCGCAAGCGTAAGGTCCTGAGTTCGATCCCCGGTAACCACAAATGTTGCTGGGCGTGGAGACACGCTCACCAACAATCAACACCGCATACCACAATGCCGGGTGTGGTGGCTCACGCCTGTAATCCCAGCACTCAGGAGGCAGAGACAGGAGGATTGCTGAGTTCGCGGCGGCTTGCCTGGGCACCATAGTGAGCTCAGGGCCAGCCTGAACTACAAAGCGAGACCCTGTCTCAAAAAGCAAAAAAAAAAAAAAAAAGATCAGTTTTAATTGTCTGATGATTAAGATGTTGTCCTGGGTGCTCTTGGTCCCTGGGAAATTTCCCACCCAAGCACAAGTGAATATTAATTATGGAAATGAAATGTACATTTAGCTCAAGAAAGTGCTCACTGCAGAGAACTCTCAGAGGGCAAGTTGTTGAAAGTCGATTTACTAAACGACCTCTTCGCCAAATGACCCATTTGCCTAACAATCACTTTGTCAAATGACCAATTTTCTAAAAGTCCTTCTGCTGGAAAGTGGTTTGTGGGATGTCCCGCTTACTAGGGACTGACACACACCTTCCTTCCCCAGGCTCCTGGCTGAGGTAGTGGTGAGACAGTTGCCGCAAAACTAAATCTCAAAGAGAAAACAATCTTTGGTAATATTGTTCATTCCTATGGGCTGCTTCCTGGAGGTTCATTGAGAAGCAGCAGAAAATAAATCAAACCAATCCGGGAGAACGGAAGATGCACTCAGGAGTTTTGGAGGCAAAGTATTGCCTGCAGAGGTTAGCCTCGAATTCCTTCCTAGCAGATCTCCTCTCTTGAACAAACAAAAAAGGTCTTCAATAATCCAGGAAAGCAGATATGGTTATAGATTTGAGGCACTTAGTTTATATGCCCTGTATTTAGGCACAGGGAGCATGGACTCACATAACTGGGTAAGGGGCTACATAAGAGGCAGAGAATAACAGCATCAAGGTCTTTATTACATTAATTTTCTCTTCCAAGCAATGAAGGTTAATTGGTCAGAAGGTGAATCAGCCTCAGCATATTTATATAGTCTCGTTTTTCATACAATAATCATTCCTGTGTTATCTGAAGAAGTTCAGGGCTATAAAAGAGGAGGGAAGTGGAAGTAGGAGGCTGCTCCTCTCCTGCCAGTTAACAGAAGAAACTATTTCTCAGTTCAGTAGGAAAGTGTATGAGCGACGGTTTGGAAGGGAAGAGATTTGTACCTTTCTGGGCAAACTTGCTTTCAACTTTCAGTAAGTCACTGGATAGCATTTAAGTCTCTCCTGTAGAAGAAAAGATGGCTGGCATCTTAGACAACACAAAGGCAGGGTAGCACTGAATACTCTTCCTTCATATGGCTTGGATGTGAGTGGAAAGAGAGGGCTTTGCCCCTGTGTTGTGTGCCTCGGTTCTCTGTGCAGCTGAGGGAAGGCTGGCTTTCTCTCTCAAGAAGGGACATCTAGGGCCACACTGTAAACAATTTTCTGGGGATCAAATGGTTTGTCACCTGCCTCTGTCTGTAGAGTGCCTTCTTCTGCCCAAAGGGAAAATGGAAAACGTGATCAGCAAATCCAAGAATTCCCTTCTGACTCATAGATTAGAGCAGCTGTTTTCTCAGGCTCCAAAGCCACTGGGAAAGAGGAGTATTCTATCTGAATTCCTCTTCTCTTTAGAGGAGGCACTCTTTTTTTTTTTCTATCTTAGAGCATAAATTTGTCTATGTTTACAGTTTTCTAGTGGCTTCTTTTGGGACTCACCTGTTGGCTGGCCAACAGTTCAGAGGATCTCCCAGTGACCTCCATGGAGCCACCCCCAGGAGCCTGCACGTCAGGGCTTAAAAATGGGTGCAGTTGAAAGTTATCACCAGATAATGATTCTTCTTAAAATCAGGTCCCAACACCCTGACTATGGTCTTCACATCCATGTAGGTATTTTCAAAACTATGATCTCCTTTGTTGAAATATGATTCACTGAAGAAAATGATAAAAGAGCCATTTTTAGATTCCAATCTCCTGAAAGAAAACTGTCCCTAAGTTAACATCATGCTTGTCAGAGTCTGTGAAGATGTGACCCAGAGGATACTGCTCTTTGTAGTGACAGAATATCAAGAGATGACAGATCTTTAAGAAAGAGAATTAAGAAAGCATCCCATTAGAAACACAAGAAAATAATCACCACCCTGACAAGAAGAAGAAGCTCAGATGTACAGCACTTACAGCATAGCATGGATTTTTCTGAGTACATTCTCTTAGCCCTTCTGGTACTGAGGATTGAACCTCAGCTACACCCCCGGCACTTTTTAAATGTTGAGATAGGGTCTTGCTACATTGCCGAACTTGTGATCAAACTTGTGATCCACCTGCCTTAGCCTCTCAAGCTGGGATTACAGGTTTATGCCTGCCTCTGCATGCTTTATATACATAGTAAGCCCTCGAATCCTTATAGCCCGAGGGTTGTTTTCTGTTTTACAAATAAGCAACCAGAGGCACAGAGATCATGAAAGCTTCTTTAATCAGTAGCAAGTACTGGAGTAGATAATTGACACCCCAGACTCTAGTTGCAATCACAAACATGTTTTCTTTGGTTCAAATGATATGACTATATAGATTCACTTTGGGGTGAAGGAGCTAAGACTTTAATAAATGCTAACTAGCTATCTTGTCCATTTCTCCTTTCAAATGATGAAGTAACAGCAATCAAGTGCTGTTTAAATATTCTTAGACCAGTAGATACCCTAACAGAAGAATTGTGATGCTCTGTACTGTGGGAGACTTGAGGCCTAATTGGGCTCTTCTGTGAGCACAAAGCAGGGAGGCTGCACTCAGGGCTGATTGCATCTTAGGGAAAAGTTAAGACAGCTGGGGTGAAGTTGTTTACCTGAGCACAGACTAATGGAACCTGGAAAGCAAATGTGTTTTGTGTTACTTGGATTGTTTGTGCCCAGGTTTGGGTGAATAAAGACAAGATAAACTGAGCCAGAGGCTGAGGCCTCCTCTGCCTGTTAGGGTAAAAGCCCTGGCCGCCCTTGTATTAAACCAACACCGTATCTGTTTGTTGTTCATCCTCCTTGGACCCCAGGTCAGGGAGAACAAAGTAGCAGGTCTAGGTCCCCCAAAAGTGGCACCTGGGTGGGAAAGCTCAAGGAGTGGGCTGGTTTCCCATAGATGGTGCCTGGGGTAGGAGGGACCTGAGACCACTGCAGAAGCCTGTGAGGCAGGTTGGGTACCTTATACATTGATAAGTTGGTCTAATATTTGGCCTACTGAGGACAGAAGATGCTTGACTGCTTAGCATGGGCTCCCTTAGCTAAAGCATGCCTGTGAGCAATGCAGGCTGGTGTCTCCCTCTAATCCCTATGCTCTGGGAGTTGGAGGCAAGAGGATCATGTATTCAAGCCCAGCCTGGCAGTTTAGCATTTAGTGACATCCTTTTTTTTTGGTGGTTCCGGGGATCTAACTCAGGCCCTTGTGCTTTCAAGGTAGGCATGGGACACCCTGTTTTAAAATAAAAAAAAAAAAAAGGCTGGGGATGTAATTCAGGCCAACTCCCAGTGAGGCCCCCCCCCACAACATGCCTTTAAGACCATGGGACAATCTAAGATCAGTGCCCTAAGGATGGACTCATGTTTGTGAAGAGACATAAGCAATGTCCATTCCTCTTTACATCAAGATATGTGGTGTGTGGTACTGATTGCTGGTGGGCATGAATTATCATGCCTGGTATTGTTTTATGTGAATCAAACCAGGGACCTTGCACTTGCTAGGCAGGTGCTGGAACCATTGAGCTAAATCTACAGCCCCTACTTGCTTATTTTTTCATAGGGTCAAATGAAGATCTGTAGGGGTGATTTTTGGGGTAAATCTTTTGGTGATATGTACAGCATGATCCAGCATACTAGCTTGGGGTCAAGTTCAATATTACATTTTTAAACTCAAGTCACTTCTCTCCCAGTGTTGTCTTCACTAAAATGAAGGAACTGAAAGCATTTATTTAATAGGGATTTTTGGAAGACAAGAATGAAATAATTCCTGTTGCAGTTTTAGTGCCACACCAGGCAAATTTTTGATAAGTGAGGTTGTTGGTCATTATTGTCAAAAAATAGTAACTTGGGGGCCGGAGATTTAGCTCAGTGGTTCTGGCGCCTGTCTCACAAGCGCAAGGTCTTGAGTTCAATCCTGGTAACCACATACAATGTTGGGCATGGTGACTCATGCCCACCAGCAATCAATACCACATACCACAGTGCCGGGCATGGTGGCTCACGCCTGTGATCCCAGCACTGGGGAGGCAGAGGCAGGAGGATTGCTGAGTTTGAGGCTTGCCTAGGCTACATAGTGAGCTCAGGGCCAGCCTGGACTACAAAGCGAGACCCTGTCTCAAAAAAAAAGTAACTTGGGAGAGTGTTTGTTGGGTGAGATGTGGGGGAGAAGGAGGGGAACAATTGGGAACCAGTAAGTTGTAAATCATAGTGTTTGCCTTTATGTTTTACTGTTTTTCTTCTAGTGGTTTCCTCCCAGATCCAAGATGACTTTTTCTATGATAGAGTCAATACACATCACTATTGGCAGCATCTGCTTGTGTTTAGCAAAATGAAAGTATTCTGGAAATTCTTCCTTTCTGTAGATGTTGGGGTAAGGGTATGTACATCCTTTAGCACTTGGTACCTGTCTCCTCTTGCCCTGGTTTGGCTAGGAGTATTTCCAAGTTACCATAATCTGCCATGTCAAACTCAACCAAGTTCCCGAACCTGATGTAGCAAGTGAATCTTATTGACACTGGGCTTGTTTTTCATGGTGGTCATGCCACGTTCTGATATGATGATGTTTAGGTACTCTATTAAACTGTGCTTCTAGATGATTCCACCAGGAGCCTGATAGTCATGTGTACTTGCTGAATCATCATTTCCTGTTCTCTCTGTTTCTGTCTCTCTCTCTCTGTCTCTGTCTCTCTCTCTCTGTATCCTGAATTAATGCCCCGTGTTCTCTGGCTCCCCATAGTACAGAATCACAAGTCAGAATTTTCCTGATCACACCAATTCATGACATCAGTTGACCTTCTACCCCATGTCCTTGCTGTCTGAGTATGTATAGAACTCTACCAGAGCCTGCTACATGGACTCACTTTTGTATGTAACATTTCCCCTGATAGAGCAGATAGTGGAATGACAGCATTTCTTATCCTGCGAGAATAAGAAGGGAATTAGAGTCATCTTTCCTATCTTTTTTGAAATAGAAAGAACCCTCCTGCCCACATCTCTGCCTGGTTAAAAGGTTTAGAAAATACATCGGCTTTGGAGTCATACAGGGTTGGATTTGATTTCTGTCTTCACCACTTTCTCAGAGAATCTAAAATTGTTCATAGCCAGAGGTGCTATTATTCTCTGTGCTCCTCAGAAGAAAAATGCTGCCAATGAAACCATGACGGTCCAGTGACTACAAGATGCATTTCAGCTTCAGAGATGGGGGGGAAAAAAGAGAGAATTCTTTTTTTTTTTTTTGCTTTTTGAGACAGGGTCTCGCTTTGTAGTTCAGGCTGGCCCTGAGCTCACTATGGTGCCCAGGCAAGCTGCCGCGAACTCAGCAATCCTCCTGTCTCTGCCTCCCGAGTGCTGGGATTACAGGCACGAGCCACCACGTCCGGCATTGTGGTATGCGGTGTTGATTGTTGGTGGGCGTGTCTCCACACCCAGCATTATATGTGGTTACCGGGGACCTTGTGCTTGTGAGGCAGGCGCCGGAACCACTGAGCTAACCCTCCGGCCCTGAGAGAATTCTTTAGAATGGCCAAAACTGGTAGTTTCTAAGTTGGCAATATTGACTTTTTAAATCTCTTAGTGCCTTTTTATTTCTATCTGTCAAATGCCAAAAAATTGAAGGGATCTTTGTGAGTATTAAAGCAGACAACTTTAGGAAAAGTGTAGATGGAAAGCATCCTTTTCTTTGTTTCCAGGCAGGACAAATCACCACCAAATCTCTGCTCTGTGTTAAGGAAAATTAACATGTTTCCTTGATATCTCAGGCTGCTTTCTGTTCCTCTAACAAGATGGGTAATGTATGAAGAGAAGAGATTTACTTAGCTCATTTTTTTTTTTTTTTAGACAGGGTCTCACTTTGTACTTCAGGCTGGCCCTCAGCTTACTACATAGCCCAGGCAAGCCTCAAACTCAGCAGTGCCTCTACCTCCCGAGTGCTGGGATGACAGGTGTGAGCCACCATGCCCGGTTTAGCTCAAGTTTTGAAGGTTCAAAAGTCTTAAGAGCATGGTTCTAGCTCTGGAAAGGGCTCCCCTGATTGTATCACAATGCGGTTGGGGGATGTCATGATGGAAGTGTTTGTGGAATAGATCACATGGAAGGACAGGAGACCAGAAATAAGGAATGATAAGGCTTCCTCTTATAACAACTCATCTGTGAACTAATGGAACCCAGCAGAAGTCCATTTCCAGTGCAATACCCTCTACAAGCAAATCACTTCTCAACAGACCACAGCTCAACACTTTCTGGCACACATCGGGGCCCCGCAGTGCAAGTTCATTTCTGTGTCCTGCTCTGAGTGGGGGGGGGCATGCTTGAGTGAACAGGAGCAGGGTTAGTTGCTATAATTTATATTTTCTGAGAGCTACTGATGATAGAGCTGTGACACGGCTGCTGTTCTTAGAGAGAGAAAGAAAGGTGAGGACTCCAGACCAGGTGTGTGGCCACAGCATGGAGCACTGGGTCTCTCCAACCATGCTGACAGCCATGAAACATGGCAGGATCTTGGAAAAGGTCATCAGGGAACAGGGTCACTGATTGGGACTGAGACCTTGGTCAGTGGGCCCTGGTGACCTTTGCCCTGATGACAGGACAGCAACATATGGCAGCAGATGATGCTAGCAAGGGAAGAGCCCTGCAGGCTGCCATAGGGGACTTATCTCTGTCATCCCCTAAGGACGTGAAGCAGAAAACAGAGTGGGATAGATGTGTGTGAAAGAGAAGATTCTGAGACCATTCCTACTATAGATTTCTGGGCTGCCAGAGGGTATGTGACCAGGATGTTAGGAAGAGAAGTGAAGTGGGAAAATTTGGAATTGGATGTGAGCAGTACTGAGTTCTCAGACCAGAAATGAGGCTGTCTCAACAAGGGAAGTGATTGTAACATAAGGCTGTCCTTAAGCAGCCTACTCTCTGGTAGAAACATAATGCATGATTTTTGGGTAGAAGTGCACAGAATAAGAAATAAAGGGGATATATTCTTGCCAATGAGTTAACCAGGGTGTGCATGTCTCTCGTGTGACAGGTTACCTTGTTGCAAAGCAGTTTTGCAACCAGGCTCTGGTGCAGGTGGGTGCTCTGCAGACACTGGTTCTGTGAATGAGTGACCTGCTTGCTAGGAACGCAAATGCTGTGCTCCTTGGAGCTAAACCATTCATTTGAGAGTTGTGGGTTACTTCCCATTGCAGATGGATGTGGTTGTTCTGAAAGCACCTTGAAGTTCACTGGAATCAGTAGACCAAGGGGTAGGGATTGTGGTGGTGGGACTATGGTCAAATGCATGATGGATGAATGCATGGATTTCATCTTCTTTTATGAGTGGGAAACATCCTATTCTCACTCGCAATGAACCTAGGAAAATAGTTACAAAGTTTATTCTCTTTTGGGTTTTAGTATCTTATGTGTAACCTCTACAAGGAACATATTTTGCTTTCTGATAATAGAATTGCTATGGTTGCTTTAACTTGCAAATCCTCTAATATTTGTTATTGCATTTCTGATTGGCATTAGGCATAATTCTCAGTTCTTAGCAGTGTTACTTCGTTTAACTTACATATAAATTGACTTTGGCCTGATGTGGAATTAACTAGAAGAAAAAAACTTCTGACAATTTATACAATGTCCTAGTTTATTATTTCAAATCAGCTGACACTGACCTTATTAGGGACTTAGGTGGCTCTGAAATCCAGTGCAGTTCCTGATGCTTGCATATTGAATTACAGACATTCTGAACTTGAAATTGTTTTCTTATGTTTTGTTTCCAACACACAGTTTCTCCAAAGATATCTCAAGCTGTAGCTTTAAAAACTGTGATCTTTGGGCTGGAGATTTAGCTCAGTGGTTCTGGCACCTGCCTTGCAAACGCAAGGTCCTGAGTTCAATCCCAGTAAGCACATACAATGCTGGGCATGGTGACTTATGCCCACCAGCAATCAATACCAGATACCACAGTGCTGAGCGTGGTGGCTCATGCCTGTAATACCAGCACTTGGGAGGCAGAAGCAGGAGGATTGCTGAGTTCGAGGCTTGCCTGGGCTACATAGTGAGCTCAGGGCCAGCCTGAACTACAAAGCGAGACACTGTCTCAAAAAAAAAAAAAAAAGATTTTTCTTATGTATTCTCCTGGGAATTTTAGGAGTTCTGCTGCTACACATACTGAGCTCCAGAGAGAAGCCCACTACTCTGTGTATGTGCACACATTGCGCTTGACTCGGTTTATTTGGAAGCCATGAGAATCAGAAGTGCAATTTTCCAACAAATACTTCTGAGAAATAATCTGAGCACTTAATTGGATGCAAAAGAGTGGGTATTTACTATTCTACCCTTTAATTAGCATAATCAGTGTTTCCAGCGCAATAGCAATTGGAAAATCGCTCGTTTTATTAGGTTCATTATTCTTCCTTAGTGTAGAGCTCTGTCGGTACAACCATTACTCTTATGTTGCTTCTTTAAGACAAGCATGATGCTGGTACTGGCGAATCCTACCTCTTTCAGAGGGGCCATCCAACTCTTCAGAATCACTAATTTGAGCAGAGTTTGACTTTAGCTTTGCATTTTGCCTGGTTTCCCCCTGCGGGTGCCAGAATTAATGTCACAAGGCACATAGATTTTAGCGAGGCCTGTGAACAGTTCATTTGTGTGGCATGTCAGTTGGTTGAGGGAAAGAGCTCTTTCTTCTGGAGAATGAAAAGCAGAAAGAGAGAGACTCTGAGTATCTGAAAGCGGAGGTTAAGTTTGGCTCTCCTTGCTTCTTTGTGCTCCAGAGGAGATGCTAATGGAGGCGAGCAGCCAAGATTCTGTGTCCCCCAGTGTAGCCCTTTCCAAGTTCAGGTCGCTATTCTCAGCACATCCAGGTTGCTGAATAAAGCTTGGGCTACTATTAGGATGAATTATCTTGGCGTTAATGTTCTTTTAGGCAGAAGTTGCTGATCCTCCTTGCTCGCAGTTTTCCAGAGTTTGGGAGGGGTTTTCTAGGACGGTCTAACAGCCCTGAGACTGCCCTCCTCACCCTCTCTTAGAATCACCCTCTAGCCTCCTAGAAAGGTCTGGATAGACACCTTGCCAGCTGTAACAATTTTTCCTTTGCCCTTTCCCTCATCATTCCTCTCCGGGGCTGTTTGCCCCACCTTTTAAAGCTGCCCTAGAGTTGATTAGCTTTCTTGGGCTCCCTGCCATAGCAACCTGCCTCTCTCTGAGGACAACTTGGGAACCTGGGGCAGTACTTCAGCCACTGATCGTGTTAAATGACTGAGGATACTCAGTGAAAATCCGAGTTTTCTCCAAATGCACCAACTCCCTTTATGCCCCAGTGGTTAGCACAGACCTGTTGGAATGTGGGGACAACCTGGGCTGTGACTAATGGGCATGGGGCAGGCGGGAGCCCCACCTTTTGCATGTCACTTGTCGAGGCATCTCAGTTCCTGTGGACTGAAATATTAAAGGTTAATGCTTCAGCTTCACAAGGGGCCCCCTGGTAGCACTTGGCTTTCCTGACACTCCCTTGGGGAGCCAGCTGGTGGCTTTGCCCCAGGACAAGCACTATCAACAGGCAGAAGGTGCAGCAATGTGATAGTGTGTCATGGATTGGCTGGCTCTGTCTGTTTCTGCACAGCCACTTAGGGATTCAGCCAAGAGGAAAAGCACCCCGATTATGAATGGAACAGAAGGAAACTAATTCCTGCAAATGACAGCAGCAAGACAAGAACCATGGATCAGGAAAATGACAGGAAGGAAGAATACTCCCTGCCAGTAGCCTTATGCCAGGGAACAACCACCACAGCAAGAGACCACAAGCCCTGAGCTTTGAATGAACAGTGAATAAAGGAAGCCTGACTAGGCTTCCTTGGCCTGTGGGCAAACACAGCATGCTCAAGCCTGGGGCTTGTGTTTCAGCCACAGAAGTAATGTTATGTTATGGCTAAGAGTTGCCAGCTGCTATATCTAGAGTGAGTTCAAGTTCAGCTCATGAAGCAGTTACTGTAATGATCTTCATTCTACAGATGGGGTGACCTTGGCACACAGGGGAAGTCATGGTCCTGGTGATACACCTGAACAGGGTGCTGCCGGCTGGCATTCTGTTCTGGACTAAACCCACAACCTGAATTCTGACCTGCTACATTTTCCCACTTTGCAGTCTGACATGCTTGGAGCATGGAGATGAGGTATCAGGACTAAGGACAGGTTTGGGGTGGATAGTGGTTTAGGGAAGAGAAAGAGGTTCTTTCTAAAAAGCTAGATTTAACTGGGCATGGTGGCACATGCCTGGAATCCCAGGTCCTTGGGAGGAGGATCACAAGCTCAAGGTCAGCCAGAGAAACTTAGTGAGATCCTGTCTGAAAGTAAAATTTAAAAAGGGCTGGGGTTGTAGCTCAGTGGTCAGTCATTTGGCCAGCATACAAAAGACCCTGGATTCCATCTCAGGTTGGCATAAGGTGGGGTGAGGGAGACAGGTCACAGAGAGAATGCAGATCTGTTTGGGGACTACACACAGGGCTCAGCTTCACATGTATGACCTCTGGAATCCTCTCCATTTCCTGTTTTCATTGTAGCTATTTGTGTCTTGTAGATGCACAACATAGTCAACTTCATTCCTAAGAACTTTTTTTTTTTTTTTTGGGACAGGGTCTTGCTTTGTAGTTCAGGCTGGCCCTGAGCTCACTATGTAGCCCAGGCAAGCCTGGAACTCAGCAATCCTCCTGCCTCCACCTCCCGAGTGCTGGGATTACAGGCGTGAGTCACCACGCCCCAGCATTCCTAAGAATTTTTGTACTGAGCCTGGGGCAGGTGTATATACAGCTATTTATCAAAGTCCTCCTGGGTCCAGACACTGGTGAGCCCTGGAGGTACAGCATTGTCAGGCCCATCTCTGCCCTCATGGAGACTCTCCTGTCGATAAAACCAGATTAAATTTATTGAGCTATAATCTTCAATACAGGTACTCTGGGGACAGGTTGAGCCAGATCTCTTGAGCTCAGAAGTTTCTGATCAAAAATACATTGAATGTTTAAATTAGTTACCACAAAGTCACCTCAAAATATTCCCCCTCACTTTGAATACACTATCCAATTATTCTTTTTTTTTTTTGAGACAGGGTTTCGCTTTGTAGTTCAGGCTGGCTCTGAGCTCACTATGTAACCCAGGCAAGCCTTGAATTCAGCAATCCTCCTGTCTCTGCCTCCTGAGTGCTGGGATTACAGGCGTGAACCACCACGCCCGGCTCTAATTATTCTTATAACTCATTTTTTTGCCAGCATCAAATTTACTTATTTTATGTCTTTTATCAAGTAAATTATTCTAAACACAGTTTGACAGCCAGACCAATAGGTACCAAAATATATAAAACATAAAAATGTTCTATTAAAGTTTACATTTAAATATGTTGCCCATGTTGGACTACAGACAGTAACTTTTTCTATTTTTTCCACTGTGTTTTTATTTTGCACTTTATTGATATATTGGGTTTCTCATATAAGAGAAGTCATGTGATATTTAGACTGGTATATCTGATTTACTTCACTTAACATCTTGGTCTCAAGGGACACCTATTGTCCTACAAATAATCCAATTCTTCTTCATGACAGAGGAGTACTCCATTGTGTAAAAACACCACATTTTCTTCCATTTTTCTGTAATGGACATAAAGGCTGCTTCTAAGATTAAGCTGTTAGGAACTACTGCTATAAACATGGGTATGCATGGATCACTGATATGATGTCTTTAACTCTTTTGAGAAGATACCTAAGAGAGTAATAGCTGGGTAATCTTAACTAATTACATCTGCAGTGATCAAATATTTCCTCCTCCAGAAGTGAGATTAGCTTAGGTTCTCTCAGAAATCTGAGCCAACAAGGAATATTCAGACCCCACCCAGACACTAGGGATTTGGGCAGCTTGTGGTCAACCTCTTTTTGATGGTGAGCAAGCTTAAATGTGGTTGCTAATCCTGAGTATTTTTTTTTTTTTGGAGACAGGGTCTCGCTTTGTAGTTCAGGCTGGCCCTCAGCTTGCTATGTGGCCCAGGCAAGCCTCGAACTAGCAATCCTCCTGCCTCTGCCTCCCGAGTGCTGGGATTACAGGTGTGAGCCACCATGCCCGGCAATCCTGAGTATTTCTGAACACACAGTGTTTGGCATTTATTTGTCATAAAATGTGCACAGGGTTTTGATTTCTGGGGCTTCAGTCATAGGTGAACTTGGTAAAGCCAAATCAGACTTAGAATCTGGCCCAAACTTGGTTGTGAACTTGCCTGGTGAACTAGAGCAATCTCCTTGCCCACTCACGGTGGTGTTTGCTTGTACCATGGGGTTTGGAAACAGAATCATGGTCCACATTTACAACATACATCTTCCAGTACTTTTTCCATGTACTTTGGAGACACTGACTCATTTAATCCTCCCTCTAGCTGAGCAAGGGGTGTATGATTATATCCTTCCTGGTAGACTTCACTCTTGGTGGGAAACTGAGACAGAGTCTCATGAGGCAGATTGGGCTTTGAACCTAGCTCTTCTAAACCTCAAAGAATAGCTACCAAAAAGTAATGACCATGCTTTAAAAAGTTCAGGGAAAAGTCACCTAGCACCAGGTTAACCATTAATAATGAGTTGTACATTAAGTGACATTTAGTACCTTCACGGTACTGTGGAATTCTGTTCTTTCTCATTCCAAAACATCTTCTTCATCCCGAAAGGAGACTCTGTATCCATTAGTCACCACTGGCTCCCTTCCCCTGGACCTTGAGGCCCCTGACTTGCTTTCTGTGTATATGGATTTACTTGTTTTTGATAGTTCATACAAGTGGAACAACACAATCTGAGTTTTTTGTGACTTTTCTTTAGCACGTTTTTAAGTTTTGTCCACATTGTAGGACGTTTCTGTCTTTTATTTCATGACTGAATATTCCATTGTATGGAACGGTTTATCCATTTATCCACTGAAG
>PVIC010045084.1:0-14761 GCA_004025085.1 Thryonomys swinderianus
TCTTTCTTTCTTTCCTACTTTCTTTTTCTTTCTCTCTTCTCTCCCTCTCCTCCCCCTTTCTTATTCATTCATTCCTTCATTTTTTTTCAGTGTCAGGCATCTAACTCAGGACTTTGCCCTTACAAGCCAGGTGCAGTATTACTGTGCTACCCTCCACACTGATTTTCACAGTGCCTGTCTGAGTTTATATTCTGTCCAACAATATAGACAAGCTCCTTTTCTTCACATCCATTTATTATTTCTTTGAGTCCTTAATAGTAGCCATTCATACTGGAGTAATGAGGAGTCTAAGTGTTCATTAGATTTGCCTTTTCCTAGTGGCCAGAAATGTTGAACATTTTTGCATGTACTTGTTGGCCTTTTGTACTTCTGAGCAGTGTGAATTCATTTCAATTGCCTGTTGTTTATTTTTTTTTAATTTTAAGGGTCTATTTTTTTAAAAATTCTTTCCATAGATCAGACATTAGTCATGTCTGAAGAATAGCTGGATAAGTTACTCCTGTTTAGTGTCTCTTCTCTCTGTATTTATTTTTTCTTTTGCTTTGCACATCTTTTTAATATGATATAATCTCATTTGTTGATTTTTGCTATCATTTCTTTGGCACTTGCTTTTAAAAAGCACACAGAGGGCCAGAGATTTAGCTCAGTGGTTCTGGTGCCTGCCTCGCAAGAGCAAGGTCCTGAGTTCGATCCCGGTAACCACATAGAATGTTGGGTGTGGAGACTCACGCCCACAAGCAATCAATACCATATACCACAGTGCAGGGAGTGGTGGCTCACGCCTGTAATTCCAGCACTCAGGAGGCAGAGACAGGAGGATTACTGAGCTCGTGGAGGCTTGTCTGGGCTCCATAGTGAGCTCAGGGCCAGTCTGAATTACAAAGCGAGACCCTGTCTAAAAAAAAAAAAAAAAAAAAAAAGCACACAGAAACCTCTAGCAGTTATGACTGCCTTCTATTTTCCAGTGAGGTATTTAAGAATATGTTACTGAATACTTGGAATTGTTTTCCTCACAACCCTTAAATATGTTGATGTGTTTCTGAAACTCAGTAGCCAGTGTTGTAAAGATTACATTTGGAGCTGGTGCAGTGCCCTCCTGACAAAGCACAGAGGTCTTCTTCATAGGTGTTCCAGTTGAAACAGTTTAGCTCACTATTAGGAACCCTGCCACTTCACACTCATGTTTGTTAACCTTAGAACCTGTGGAATTCACTCAGCTCTTATGTAAAACATTCCATTGCCATTGTCTCTCTTTTTTCCTGGTCAGTGTTTAGAGGAGCTTTCTGACCCTGTATCTTATTGCTCTTGTGGTTAGGCTAGAGTGATTTTCCTCCCACATTTTTATTTTTGTTCAATCTACAGAAAAATTTCAGAGCTCAGAAGGGAAGAATTCTGTAGTTCATCCACTGCCAAAAGATCTAATAAAAAATTTACACAACTGAAGTCTTGGTTAAATGAATAATTGACAACTGTCCATTAGAGAATTAGAAGGTTATGGCAACCTGTGCTATTGAAAACAGAAAAATTATCCATCACCATCTTTTTAAATGAAGTAGTCAGAAAGTCAGAATTTGGTATTAACCTACATTTACAGAAAGACACTATGTAAATCACTAGGAGGGTTTACAAACTCGTTATTTGGTGATCATATAACTGACTAGTAATTAACAGTGGCAGTACACTTTTTTATTTCCTGCCTTCCCCCTCATTAAACATAATGATATGTGTAGAATAAGCATGGCTTGGTTGCTAAATTTGCTCTTTAAAATCACTTGTACTCTTTACCTCATGTAGGATCCTATTCTCTGAATAGAATCATAGTTTTTTCTTTCATATTAGAAATAGTCCATTGCATCTTGACAAGGTGTTATGAACCAGAGAGAAAAGGTTCATGATTTAAACCAACTCTCATGAAAGTATATGTAGAAGTTGGTTCTAGGCTTTATGAAAGAAATTTTAATGCCCACCTATAATTGAAAGTAGGACATTCATACAGAGCCTTTCACAGCCAGACATTCAAAATACCATAGGTTGACCTGGACTGAAGAAATATGATTACTTTGATAACTACTTTTAGATAAATTATGGCAATGACTGTTGAATTGCCTGATTATATTTTTGTCTGTTGATCTCTTTCTAGCCAGCCATTTATATATAAACATACATTCATACAAAGATATTTCATATAATCTATTGATGAATATTAATAAGTAATTACTGTGTATCATCACATTCTTAAGTTATTTTATTTACCCTTTGATACATTTCTCACAATTAATCGATTGATACATGTCAGTTTTTAACCTCCTGGTTGTTTCATTTTTGGTGCAGGTGTTGATAATCAGAAAATATTTAAATGCAAACTTACTATTTTGAGACAAAATAATTGAGATAAAATAGACTTTCTCTAATTGTGGTTTTACTTTCTATAGTTGGAGCTGTCATCCAAAAAAAATATTAATTGAAAATTTCCAGAAATGAACTGTTGCAAATTTGAGCTACATGTCTTTCTGAGTAGTGTCATGAATCCTCATGGGTATCTGGTGCATACCAAGGAGGCCAAACAGATCATCCCTGGTCCAGCATGTCCCTGCCATGCACCCACCTGCCTTTGGTTACTTACATCCACCCCAGTCATCACATCGAGTGTCCTAGGCTCACAGTGCCTGGATGCATGTTCAGTAATCTTCATTTTAATGGTGGCTCCAACATCCCAGAATAGTGTTGCTGTAAGTCACATGTATCAAAGAGAATCTGTAGATATTTTCTGTAAGTGAAAAGATGAAAGTTCTTGATTTAATTAGCAAAGAAAAAAACAAATATTGACATTGCTAAGATCTAGAGTACAATGACGTATTGTGAAAGACCATATCCATGTCACTTTTTAAACTGTACTTTCATACCTGCTGTATTTTATTATTAATTACTTTTATTAACTTCTAACTGATTTATAAATTACACTTTATCAAAAGGAAATATATGTATAGGAAAAGTATACATGTATAAAGGGCTAAGTTTCAGTCATCCACTGACATATCTCCTATTGATAGGGAAGACTGCTCTACACAGAAGATGGAAAACCCAAATTTGAGACAATGACATTTAAATAAGTGGATTATTGATTACAATTGATAATGAATCCTATTGTTTGTGTCTGAAATTTGTATTCTTAAAAAAATCGTAAGTCAGACCATGTACTATCTTCTCCGAAGTTCATAAAACAGCTAAGTTTCTTACAAGATATTTTAATAATTCTGAAAGCAAATGCAGATTTTTTAAATTCAGAACTTAACATTCAAGACTCTGAAGCCATCCATGCTAGAGAGAGCAGAGTGCTGAGGCAGATGTCCGAAGGAGACTGGAGCTGGGCGTGGGTGAGAAAGGGGACCCTTGATGATGCCATTTATTCTTGGTGCTCAGAGGCACAACCCAGCCCCATTTAGATGGATTACTCTGAGTCTTTTGTAAGGTATCCAGTGAGATAAAAATCACCTTCACTGGTAGCATATAAAGCTAAGCTTGAAAGATTTTGGCAGATCATCTTTTTTTAGAGGTCCATTTATCATCCCCTTATTAAGTAGGTGCTGATACTATTTCAGTCACTGTTGCTCTATTTCCAGGACTGCAGTGATGGAATCATTTTCATAAAGCTCTTGGCTGGGAATTCCTGCTATTGACCTATGCCCTACACATTCAGGTTTATCCAGAATATATTTTTGCATAAAGTACATGCCAAAAATGTTTGAAGTTTAAAATTTTAAAGGTCCTTATTCTTTTCACACACAAAACATTTATAGTGATTTTTTTTTTTTTTTTGAGTCAGGGTCTCACTTTGTAGTTCAGGCTGGCCCTGAACTCACTATGTAGCCCAGGCAAGCCTTGAACTCAGCAATCCTCCTGCCTCTGCCTCCCGAGTGTTGGGATTACAGGCGTGAGCCACCATGGCCAGCACTGTGGTATGTGGTATTGATTGCTGGTGGGCATGAGTCACCACGCTCAGCATTGTATGTGGTTACTGGGGATCAAACTCAGGACCTTGTGCTTCTGAGGCAGGCGCTGGAACCACTGAGATAAATCTCTGGCCCTATAGTAAATTTTTAAACAACTTTTGTAAGATCAAAACACATATACTTTTAAAAATCCATATAGTTTTCAACATTTATAATTTAGATTTCAATATTTATAACTTGGACATTAAGAAAAATTTAAAAAATAGATACCTAAGGAACCCTTTTTCCGTTGCCCTCTCTCCATAGAAGAATTGGGATGAACAACCCTGTTAAACTGAAGTTGGTGATCTGTTCTTAGTTTTCTGCCAACAGAGGATCCTGTCAAAACTGGTACCCCATTTTGCAAGGTCTGATTGTCCTGTAACTAGATGGGTGGTCAAGGGCAGTAGAAATAAATGACCTTATATCACTTCCAGCCTTTAAGAGCTGTGTGTGTGTATGCCTGCTATTTTTTTTTTTTTTACCACAATGCATTCTTTGAGATGACACTAGGGATTAAAGTGAACGTTAATTTTATTTAAACGGTGCCAGATTATTTTTATACTCAGTAGGACTTTCTTAGTACTCCATGTGTGCCACTGTGTTATAGAAGAATGTGCTTTCCAAAATATTTATAAGTCTTCTGGGTACTTTAGTCACTTTTTCCCCTTAGATAATAATAAAAACATTTTGTAGCAAAGGTTGTATTAGCAATCTAAGCGTACTTTGTTGCTTTCCTCATACTTTTCTCCTCAGTAAGTTGAAACATAATGAAAATATAAGTAGATAGTTTATAACAGTATTTCTAAAGAAATTAAATTTTTACCATGAAATATATCATATACAGAATATACTATGTAATGTTGGTGACCATTTTATAGAACAGGCCTATAAAACCTGGTAAAGTGTTAGGCAGTTGACATTGTAAGTTTCTGATCCAACTTCTGCTATTAATGTTACCAGAAAAATGAGATTTGAGAGAAAGGAAGGACAATGGCATTTTGTAGTCAGGTGATATATTGGCCTGAAGATCTTGAAGAGTGTTCATGGTTTATACTTGCAAATGTCTGTGTCCTTGCTGTACAGTTTGAAGTGGTTAAGACCATAATTTAGAAGATGGACAGATGTAAAGTACTTTTCTGGATCAAGCATTTCTAGTTTTCATTTAAGCATGGCATTCTTTTTTTTTCTCTTACATGTCAATTTGAAAATAATGTTTTCCATACATAAAAACATTGTTATAAGTATTCAGTGCATGTACATAGTAAAAATAATACATATAGAAATAGCAGAGTTTCCTCCTCATGACAGTTCTCATATCATGCTATACTCATTTTTCATATTCTTTCCCTAGAGCTGGAGCTCCTGCTTCATTTCTGGGATGGTTACTAATTATATCACTCGCCACTCAGTAAAACCACTGATACAGGTGCTTTTTGGAATCTGATGACTTACACAGGGTTTTAATAAAACAGCTCCAGAGATAATATATGTATGTAAAGTTCACAACTTTAAGAGGTCCATTTCAATGTGTTTTAGAATACAGTAAACTCCTGTATTATAAGAACCATCATGAAACTGTAAGTCATTTAGAAGAAAGTGCTGAGATAAATCCTTGTTATTCTGTGTCAGGAAGTGGCTTCTTAGAGTTGACACCAAGGGCAAAAGTGACAAAAGAAAAAGTTAGACCTCGTCAAAATTTAAAACTCATCCCAAGCCCTTCTTATATTATGTGACATGCCTGTGTGCTTCATCATTTTACCAAAAATGGCCATCAATCTCTGGTAGACTGACACTTGTAGGCATTTAAAATACACACGGTGGGCCGGAGATTTAGCTTAGTGGTTCTGGCGTCTGCCTTCCAAGCAGAAGGTCCTGAGTTTGATACTGGTAAACACATACAATGCTGGGCATGGTGACTCACGCCCACCAGCAATCAGTACCACATACCACAGTGCTGGGTGTGATGGCAGAGGCAGGAGGGCTACTGAGTTCCGGGCTTGCCTGAGCTACATAGTGAGCTCAGGACCAGCCTGAACTACAAAGTGAGACCCTGTCTTAAACACACACACACTCACACACAGGGAGAAATACAATAAGAGAACCATCAAAACTTATGTATTTAGGGGGTGAGGGATTGTGGGGTGAGTAGGGGAATGGGAAAAAAGTGCAAATTAAATTGTGTCATATACTGGTACAAATTCCCTGTATCGACTGTGATCATGATATATACAATGTACCCATAAAGAAATTTTTTTTTTTTTTAAAGAGAACCTCTGCAGGCTGAAATTTGGCGACATGTACAAAACTGTAGTTTGCTTTGTGGAATGAGCTGGAGGATCCTTGATCAAAAAGATAAGGAAGAGAGGGGAAGGTGAGAAGAGGACAGAAGAGAGCTTAACCTAGAGTAGGACTAAAAACGGTCAGCATAGAGCTGGAGATTTAGCTCAGTGGTTCTGGCGCCTGCCTCGCAAGCACAATGGTTCTGAGTTTGATCCCTATAACCACATACAATGCTGAGCATGGTGACTCCTGCTCACCAGCAGTCAGTACCACATACCACAGTGCTGGGCGTGGTGGCTCACGCCTGTAATCCCAGCACTTGGGAGGCAGAGGCAGGAGGATTGCTGAGTTCGAGGCTTGCCTGGGCTACATAGTGAGCTCAGGGCCAGCATGAACTACAAAGTGAGACCCCGTCTCAAAAAAAAAAAAAAAATGGCAGCATTTCTTGGTGTTGATCTAAGAACTACTTGCTATTAGTTTCCACTTGATAAGGGACTTACTCTAGAAGGATGAAATTCAAATGGCAACATTTCCATTTATAACAAGATTTTCTCACTTTAAAAAAATCACTATATTTGAGAAAATCTTACGATTAGCGCTTTGTGTAAATTTTGCTAAAATATAAGAACAGAACATTTGTAGATAATACTTACTGTCTTGTATTTTATGTAGAGAAAGAGTGGTTGTTTGCCCAAATAGTGCTCACTGAAGTACTAACTGAATGAATTCTGTTACAATCTCAAACTTCGATTTTTCTCCTGCTGTTTACTCAAACAATATAGTAGGGTATAGCAAGGGTATAATTTTGCTAGAAATAGGTGCCTTAATGAGGTATTCCTGATTTAATTTCAGAACCAGGTAAAATTATTTTTTAAAACTTCAGAATGGCAGCTAAGGTTCTGCAGTTGGAGGTGTGTTTGCCACAGACTTCCTGCCCCTCACTATATGTTGGAAAGAGTCAGAATTCCCATAGAGTGATTATATCTGAGCCTCCACAACCATAAAAACTTTGCACAAAGAAGTTACCTTCCTCAGTGGGCTCATTTGCCGAGATGCCATCCTACATGATCAATGTTCATATGAAATAGAGTTTTCAACATAGCTGTGATGCTCAGTGAGGTCCCATGTGCCTCAGGGACAAACATAACTTCAGACAGATGATCTTATAATGTTTGTTGTTTTAATACTATTTTAAAATTTTATATTGAACTATAGTAGTATACTATAATAGAGTAATCATATTTTGTTACTAGCAATACCTAGCAAGTAAAGATGCTCAATAAATATTAATTGAATGGATGAATGCTTTAATCCACATATATAACCAATGAAGATGAATATATCTGGAGATCAGCACTCCAGTGTAAAAATCACTGCATACTTAACATGATAATTTAGGTGTAGAGAATGCTTACTCTAGTTCATGATTTAAAACATATTATATATTTATTATATATAATAAGATATGCGAATATACCAAAAGCTTTACCATTAAAAAACAAGTTTTACAAGTTTAAAAATTCTGATTCACGGGACACACATTTAGCTCAGTGGTTCCAGCGCCTGCCTCGCAAGCACAAGGTCCTGAGTTCAATCCCTGGTAACCACATACAATGCTCGGCGTGGTGACTCACGCCCACCAGCAATCAATACCACATACCATAGTGCGGGGCATGGTGGCTCACACTTGTAATCCCAGTACTCGGGAGGCAGGGACAGGAGGATTGCTGAGTTTGAGGCTTGCCTGGGCTACATAGTGAGCTCAGGGCCAGCCTGAACTACAAAGCAAGACCCTGTCTCAAAAAAAAAAAAATCTGATTCAGAAATAATCATAGTACTTTTTATGACTCTGTGTTCACACATAATTACATCTATCAAGGGAAATTAGTACATGTACACAATATATCTTCATTATTTTTTTTTATCATCACCTGTGTTTTCTTTCCCTCCTTATTCCCTCCACTCTTGGTTCCTTTCAGCATCATTTAAAAATTTTTTTCCATCCCTTTTTCCTCCCTCTTTCCCTTCCTCCTTTCAGCTCTTATAACCCTAGCCATTTAAAAAAATATTTTGCTACTTCCTATTTATATATTATCTATTTTGTTTTTTATGTACATCTTTGAATTTGTCATATGAGACACCATGTGATATTTAAGCTCCTGTGTCTCATTTCACTTAACATTATGTTCTCAAGTGGCAACCATTTGCCTATGAATGAGTCAAGTTTATCTTTCTTTATGGCAAACCAGTATTTTATCGTATAAATACCATATTGTGTTTATCCATTCATTGATATATGTCTATATATCTATATCTATATATAAGTATATATCTATATCTATATATAAATCTATCTATATATGTATCTATCTATCTATCCATATCAAGATCTGGGTATCATACGTTGTGCTGCTATACACACTCTGGTATGTATGGTGTATCCATCTAATGTAATGGTTTTCCCTTTTTTGGGAGAATACTTAGAAGGGAAATGACTGAATCAAATGGGGTTTCTAATTTAGTCTTTTGAGAAATATCTACATTGATTTTTATAGTGTTCGTACTAATTTATATCTCCAAGAGTGATGTCGAATAGTTCTTTTTCCTTTACATCTTAGCCAGCATTTGCTATACTTAATTTCTGAATGATAACCATTCTTTCTGGTGTAATGTGGTATGTCAATGAAGGTTTAGTTTTCATTTTCTAGTGGTCAGCAATGGTGAACATTTTTTTAAGTATTTATTGGCCATTTTTACATCTTTTGAGAAGTGTCTATTCATTTTGATTGCTCATTTGAATTGCCCTTTTTTTTTTTTTTGAGACAGGGTCTCACTTTGTAGTTCAGGCTGACCCTGACCTTACTTATGTAGCCCAGGCAAGCCTCAAACTCAGCAATCCTCCTGCCTCTGCCTCCTGAGTGCTGGGATTACAGGCGTGAGCCACCACACCTGGCTCAATTGCCCATGTTTTTTATTGTGTCTTCTATATTTTGGGGAGGGTTTCTATTTTGGGAGGTCCTACATTTTGAATTAATTGTATAGTCTAAATGTTTCTCTTCTTATTAATATTATATATAATTGTTTTCAGTATTTTTTTAACCTTGAGGTAGAAGCAGAGGAAACTCTTTAAAAGAGAAAAAAGAACATCATTTTGCATTTCTTATGGTAAGGGGCTTTATGAAGCAGCAATAAAACAGCATTGCTAGTTGTTTTTAAAAGTTAATAAGAAAGAATTGTTAATCTTCCCAACTTGTAACAAATGTTTTAATAACAGTTTAAGACAATAAACATTGCCGGGCGTGGTGGCTCACATCCGTAATCCCAGCAGTTGGGAGGCAGAGGCAGGAGGATTGGTGAGTCTGAGGCTCACCTGGGCTACATAGTGAGCTCAGGACCAGCCTGAACTACAAAGCGAGACCCTGTCTCAAAACAAACAAAAACAACATTGAGTAGAGAGAATTGTATGATATAATTCTTTTCCATTTTTTAATATTTTCAAAGTTTTCTATTTATGAATTTTGTAATTACATAACTACATTATTTAGCCATTCAAACACATTTTTATTATTATCTTTTTGCTTTATAAAAGTAACATTTGCATTTTTGGTGAAGTTGACAAGCTGTTTCTGTCAAAAATCTGCTCCCTTCCATGTAAATGACCATTAACTTTCAACAGAGGTGTTCAGGCAGCTCAATGGAAAAGGGACAATCTTTTCCATGGGGGTGGGGAACAGACTTTTGATAGTACCATGGTATTCAGCTCACCCATCTCTCTTAACCGCACAACCTTGATTACTTCAGCTTTGTAGAAAGTTTGCAAATCAGAAAATATGAGTTCTTTAGCTTAGATTTTTGTTTTAAAAAGTTAATTTGTTTTCTAGGCTCTGTGGATTTAAATATACATTTTAGAAACAGCTTATTAACTTCACCAAAAATCAAAACAAACCTACTGGTATTTGATAAAGATTATACTGAGTCTCTTGAAGAAGAAATAGTGTTTTAGTGATCCTGCTCTTCATTAATGAACATGGTATATATCTCCTTTTTATTATCTTAATTTTTTCCATGAACATTAATTTTCAGTGATTGTGTATTACATATAATCCATTAAAATTATCCCTAATGGTACTGAATATTTTTGATACTGTTGTAAATAAATGTAGCTGTGGATTTAGCTCAGTGGCACTGCACCTGTCTTGTAAATCAATGTTAATTTTTTTCATGTTTTTAATTTATTTTATGAGATGAGATTGGATATTTTCCGAGTGGTATAGCTGTAAACTCAATGTATTTCATGTACACAGAAATACTGATGTTTTTGTACCAAATGGGTATCATATTATTTTGATAAACTATGACTTTTGTTAGTTCTGGAATGCTTTCTGTAGATTCACTGTCATTTTCTGGATAAGCAATCGTGTCATTTACCAATACAGACAGCTTTAAGTTTTGCTTTCTATTATCTCAGCGGGTTGAATTTATATATACAGTTTTGGCTTGGCTATAATACTACATTTTATTGTATATTATTTTTATTTTAATTGAATTCTTTATTGGTACATTTTATATACAGTTCAGAATAGATGGAACTTTACCTCAATTTGATACAAGCTATTTATGAGAAACAAACAGCCAGCATCATACTTGATGCCCAGCTCATACTGGACAACAACTGAAACCTTTCACACTAAGATGGGGAAGGAGACAAGGATACTACATTTTATGTAATGATGTCTCACCAATATAAATGGAAAGAGTAGAGTCTTTTAAAGGACTAGTTCTGTCATTTGGTGTTCAGAACCAATATTATATGCTTCTCAGAAGCAGGAACCTAGGAACTTACCCTCATCTGGCATAGGGAGATCTCACACCATCTGACTTCTCTTAAAACTTTTTTTTTTTTTTTTTGGAAATGTGCCAGAGTTTGGCTATCAAAGAGATTTGATGTCTTTTGTTTGGGGATACATAGTGATAACCACTGTGTTGTTTCTTATCAATTGCATTTGCAGATTTTGAGTTTTTATTCTTACTTTATACCTTATTACCCAGCTTGATCAGCAAAGATTTTAATACTTAAATTTAGAAGTATTTCAGCCCTTTGCTGACATGTTTACAGTTCAAGAAAACAAATCTCAATCAGTGGATGGATTAAACTTCTCTGTAATTGTAATCTATCATGGGACTTTAACTGTTTTAATCGATAATCTTGTTCCTTTACCTTTCTTGGAAAGATTTTATAATCTGATCCTGTTTTTTCTCAGGCCTATTACCAATTCAGTGTCTCCCATTGAGCTGAAATCTCATTTCTCCTGACTTCCCCAGGGAAAAGATAGTGCATCTTTCTCTGTCTTGGGTCTGAGCTGATGCAGATCATACAGTCTTACTCTTCTAAGTAATCTTCATGGAGAGTGCAATGTAAATACTCCCATCTCCATGACTTTAATTCTTAATCAGATTGAAGTTAATTAGTTTAAAACTTTGTGATGTAGAGCATTTTTATGATGTGTGTGATTAAAATTGTAGGAGTTAGGAATAGATATCTGCTGAAAGAATACATCTCCTGATTCTCCTGATACCTATTGATTTACCTGTTGATCATATTTTATTACAGTTGAAAGTTTTTAATGCACAAGTAGCCCTTCTTCATTTTGGATTCTTGGTTATCTTAGGGCTGAATTGAATGGGACAAATTTATTACAGCTTTGAACAATGTGAAATTATTTTTACGTAGATATTTGTACTCAGGTTTAACTCATTCTGAAATTTTGGTATCAAATAAAGAGAGGAAAAGTAATTAGGCTGATTTCTAATCAATCTGATAATATATAAAATTGTACATTCTTAAGTATATGTCTATGATATTAATTGTAATCTCAATTTAGAACATTTGCTGACAATTTTCTTGTAATATCAAAAATCCATGAATTATTCTAATATAAATATTCACAAGAAAGATAATCCACATTAATTTGCTAAAAAAATGGTATGTAGTTTCTTCATAATTTTAACTCAGTGATATACTCTGTTAGTTTTGGTTAAGAAAATGCAAATTGCTTTCATAATATGCCTGTTCTCTGTAGAACTCTGATTTCTTTAAATTGGTCATGTTTCTATTAAACAAATTCATCACAGGATCCACCAGCTTATAAATAATGCATTATCTTTCAAACACCCTGTTAATTTTTTGTTTATAATCTCAAAGTGGCCTCTGTAAGTAAAAAATGACCTCATCCTGTAACCCATCAGACCTTTGGGCATCAAGTAATTCTTCTTGCACTTTTAATTAACAAAACAAGGTATTATCTATAATTAAGTAGGTGAATGAGCTAGTTTTGATGGAATAAAGAAAAAATAGCTTTGACCCATTGAAAAGTAAATTCATTTTGTGTTGGTGTTAGAACAGGAGCTGTGTTAGAATGTTGTTCTAGAAGAAAGATGTCTCAGCAGTGAACATAGGGAGGTGGAAACAGAAGCCAAAATACACAGTTTACAAGTACATCTCTAAGATCCCACACAGAGGGAAACAACTTGGTTCAGGGTGAGTGGGTAATGAGCAAGGCAGAGGAATCTGGTTTAAATCCTTGCTATATTAATTTTTAGTTTATCCATTGTATCACTCCCCTTTATTCTTCTTTTCTTTAGAACGTACCATTGTCCAGAATGGCACCTATTTCTCAGAATTTTCTCAAATATTCAGCTTCTCATTGATATTCTTATCAGGTGTGTTTTAGCCGCTGAGCTAAGTATTTTTAATTGTCTTGACACCTAATTCACTTTTGCATGTCCTTCATATCCCACTTCATGTTAAGGATTTGGATTATGATCTCGCTTCTTCCCCACTGTCCTCTGAAGTTTATGCTTGGGGAAACTATGGGCAAGGACAGGGAGACTTCAGGCATGAACTCATTGATGCAGGGCCATTGGAAGCTCTCTGTTGTTCCACAGTGACATTTCTACCTTTCAAAATTATAGGCTCACATATATTTTAGGAAGTCTGTATTTTGCTGATTATCTTTTAAAATGAAAATTAGCAGCTGCTATTTCATTAACTAAAGATAATTGCCTGTGTGATAAGAAGGCAGCATAATGCACTGTATAGCCAAATGCAGGTTATAGTGAACATACAACAGGGAATAAAAGGTAGGATGTATTACGTAGGATTGTTATCTCTTCAGTTTTGACTTATTTCAAAATTGCTTTCAGTATATATTAACATTTTGAACTGTGTGCAAGTTACACTGGTGACCTTTCAGCATAGAATGCCAGTGAGAAAAGGCATTGCATTGTGAGATGAAATGCTTTTCATTTCAAGCATGTAAGCAGCACTGCACTTGGTGGATTAAAGATCGATTATTTTCAGCAAACCAAGAACATTGTTAAATTGGTCAGTCCTCTTTTCTGGCTTGCTTTCTTTTCTTTCTTTCTTTTTTTTTTTTATCAAGGAATGGAAAAAAGAAAGCCCCCTTCTCTTTTGCCCCAGTTCCTGCATGCAGGACCTGTAATGTGCAAGTAAGCCTCAAGGTTAGGTCATGATTTTCAAGTGAACTGCAATATATCTGTTTTTCCTTGCCTTGCAGTCTCATTTGCAGTTTGTGATTAAAGTGCAAATAAAAATGAAATAATGATATATCATAACAAAACATTTTCTCTAGGCAATGTTTTTTCAATGCCCTGTTTTCTAAAAAAGTAAGATACTTATGTTAATTTTATCCCTACTGTAGTTAGCTTTCTATATGTTATCTAGGATATCTTGCATTAGCACTAATAAATAATCTTGGATTTTAAATCATGTTTTTAGCTCTACTTAATTTATATTTACTCTTTTTCATTGCTGTGGGAGGAAACAGCCCTAGTGTTTTATTTTTATAATAAAATACTCTAAGGAAAAGTTATTATGAGTCCTAATAGTGGTGTGCAAACATCATTAAAGTTTACACAGTGAAGGCTTTTAATAACATTTGGAGAGATTTTAGGGGATACAGTGTATACACTAATAGATTTGCTGCAAGAGAAGATAAACTGGATATTATCCTTACTAGTTTCTTGGGAAATACTGGGGTTATTTGTAAGTGAAGTTTCATGCACATTAAGCCTCTGTTTAAGGTATAAATACAGGCTTAATTTTCTAGTTCGGATTATAAAATATGATTTATCCTTCTGTGTCAGCCTTCAGAGTTAAAGTGACATATAAGCACAAGTGTATGAATTGACTTTATTTACTAGTTTTGCCTTACACCTGTCAATGGAGTCTGGAATGTGATTTGGGAGTGAGAACATAGGAGATGTGTAGAGGAGGGAGATGAGGACCTAGATCAAGAATGGTGGTGGAGAGATGAAAGACAAGAAAGATGAGACATGTATTATTAAATGCCCAGATATAAAAAAATACTCGTTAAACTGGATATACTGCTGTGCACCTGTAATCCTAGGCTAAGATGGGAAAATTGCAAGTTCAAGCCCTTATCAACTTAAGTAGGCCCTCTTTTTAG
>PVIC010045085.1:0-14784 GCA_004025085.1 Thryonomys swinderianus
AGGCTGGCCCTGAGCTCACTATGGTGCCCAGGCAAGCCGCCGCGAACTCAGCAATCCTCCTGTCTCTGCTTCCCAAGTGCTGGGATTACAGACGTGAGCCACCACGCCCAGCATTATATGTGGTAACCGGGGATTGAACTCAGGTCCTTGCGCTTGCGAGGCAGGCGCCGGAACCACTGAGCTAACCCTCCGGCCCCTCCTTCTTCCCTCTTTTGCAGCACTGACTGATTGAACCCAAGGCCTCATGCATGCTAAGCAAGAACTCTACCGCTTAGCTATATCCCCAGGTCTTTTTTTCATTTTAGTATGAAATAGCGTCTCACTAAATTGCCCGGATTAGCCTGGAATTTGCAGTCCTCCTGCTTCATCTCCAGAGTAGCTAGGATTATGAGTATGTACCCCTGTGCTTGGCTTTTGGACCTTTTCCATTTCCCCTCCGGCTCAGGACTGGCAGGGTTGGTTTACTACTTGCAGTGTCAGAAAACGGCTTAGAAAATCTGTTTAGTTCAGATGTCACTGAGCATAGCACCATAACAGGTACAGAAAATAGAGAGGCAGACAGGCAGACCTTACCTAAGGCGCTAAATGTAGCCTGGGAGGACAGACAAACCGGATCCTTTTCCTACGGTGTAGTAAGAGCAATGCAGAGGGGGGCCCACAGGGCCTGCAGTCCGGACAGGGCCTGGGGGAGCTAGGGAAATGCTCAGGAGGAGCTGACATTCCAGCGGCAGCAGGAACATGACGGGGCGCTTCCCAAAGGGCCGAGCATACAGGAGGAAAGCACGGCGGGCCACCCCCCAGGAAGGGCTCCAGTGGGAGCCTACGTACTGACCTTCTTCCCCACTAACCCGCCTGCAGCTGCCACCCAAGGGGAAGCTGCGGAGCCTGTGCAGCCAGCACGTGGAGAAACTGCACGTCTTCCAGCACCTCCACCCCATCGTGGTCCAGGCCGCGTTCCCACCGCTCTACAAGGAAC
The DNA here is from genome assembly GCA_004025085.1 of Thryonomys swinderianus. NCBI lineage: Eukaryota > Metazoa > Chordata > Mammalia > Rodentia > Thryonomyidae > Thryonomys > Thryonomys swinderianus. Next base: position 977 of record PVIC010045085.1, read on the forward strand.
TCTTCAGCACTGAGATCGAGTCCCCCGAGGGGCTGTCCGAGTGACCTGCAGGGGATGCGGCCGGCTGCTCCGCCCTCTGCCCACCGTGCCTTCCCCACACCCTCTGCAGGGCTGTGCCCCCCATTCTGTGGGGTGAGCAAGAGCGGAGAAGGTTCTCTGTCCCCAGACTTGGCAGGTGGGAGAGAGAGAAAAGCCTCTTCTTCCCCACAGCCTCTCCCCGGCTTTTGGGAATGTGGGGCACAAGGACCAAGGTGACCTCAGGAAAATGGGAACCCCGCAACCCTGGATGAAGAGAACTCCAGGCTCAGAGCCAGAGCAAGCCCTTGGTAGCCCTGGGAGCTTCCGCCGCGGGGGATGGGTCAGGCTCAGACCCAGACCCGAAGGACCTGTACATAACATGAATCTGGATCCACAGACTTCCCAGCCTCCCTCCTCCTTCTCAGTCCAGCACAGCTGTTGGGCACCTCTCCTTTTCCTGGGCTCTAAAAATGCTGGCAATGTGGAGGGTAAGGCGGGCGGGGTGAGGGAGCAGGGCTGACTGCGTCTGGCTGTGGCAGAGGGTGCCACGGAGGCCGAGGGCGCCACAGACAGATGCGGAGTTGGAAAGCAAACGTCTTACAGGCACTTTAAAAATAGACTTTAGGAGTTAGCACAAATCTGACCAGAGACGCATTCACACACAGGTGAAAGCACTGACTCAGCCTGCACGCGCGGTGGGGGGGGGGCGCGGGACACTTCGATGTGACACGGTCTCCCTCCTTGAGGTCGCAGTGCACAGAGTCCTGGTGGCCGAGGGGGAGGGCCAGGAAGATGTCCGTGGTGCGCAGGCCCACCAGCTGTAGACTGGGTGGCCCGAACCCCACCTGGGGAAACAGGGGATGCAGCGGGGTGAACCCAAAGGCCGGGACGCACCAGGGAGCCTCCTTCGCCCTGGCCCCAGCCCCGCACTCATGTCCGCCCGCGTGGACAGAAGAGGCCGCTGTGCACCCTCGGTGGCCGGGGGCCCCGTCTCTCCCGCTGTGATCTCACCCCGACTTCTTTTGGCCGTGGGCTCTCCTGGGAGGGATAAGCTGCCGGTGATGATGGGAAGAGAATTTTTTTCCTCCTCTCTGGGCAGGTGTTAAACTGGGTAAACATAAAATCCAACTGGTGCCGCTCTTTATAAAATGATTTTAAAGGCAAAAGTGCGTGCGCGTGTGTGCACATATGTGTGTGTGAACCACCAAAAAATAACCTACAAGCCTGCGGTCCAGTCTTGTTCTTGTGTGGACCGAGCGAGCCACCAGCAGGAGAAGGAGTCTGGCCTCTGGGAGGCGCCGGGCAGCCCCTCGCAGGGCCAGCGAGTTGCTCCTCGGTCCCCCATGGAAATTGCCTCATCCTGAGCCCCTCGGGGGTGCCGTGACTGAGAACCTTCCCACAGATGATGCCCAAGGGGGGCTCAGAGCGAGGGCTTGCACAGAGCTGCCCTGTGTCTGGCAGCTCCAATACAGTACTACTCTGGAAGGGGTTGGTCCCTAGAGGCCAGTAGCTCTCTGGAGGGAAGAAGGACCCCCCAGAGGCCCTTGGGAGACACCCCGCCGCCCCGCAGACCCCTCCTGGCAAGCCCCTCCCCCTCCCGGCGGGCACTTGCTGCAGCCTCCCTGGGTGCTTTATTTATTTATTTTGCACCAACAGGATTGCTGCAGACTCATTCTCGCCTGGTTTAAAAAGAGAGCGAGAGAGAAAGAGACAGAGCAGGAAAGAGAGAGAGAAGGGGACGGGGAAAGCTTCCTGGCTCTTTTCTGTCCCTCAGTCTTGGCAGCAACAGCCGCAGCATCAGAAGCAGCAGCAGCGAGAGCGGCAGCAGCCAGAGGCAGCGGCGGGGGCAGCGGGCCGTGGGTCGGGGCACGGGGAGGCACAGGGGCTGGGGAGCTGCCCCGCGGGACAGGGTCCTTGGCCCTGGATGGATGCAGTGACCGACTTGATGCCACCCTCCAGCTCCTCTGGTAAGTGCCCTGCTCTGTCCCGAAGCGGCAGCTGCCCTTCTCCTAAGGCAACGTCCGGAGACAAAGCCGGAGCAGTGTCCCTATCAATGGAGGAGGCAGTTGTACCCCACCCCCGCCCCCCTTGATCCCGGCCCACAGGACTTGGGGGGGAAACTAAACCGTGGACTCCAGAGAGCCACCCTTCCTCCCAGGGCACCGTCTACCTCTAGGGAGGGTCCCCACAGTCTGTGGGGAACCCAGGAACCTTCCCCAGGGCACCGCTCCCCACACAGGCCCTTGTCAGGAGGGCTTAAGGGTGCAGGGGTGTCCCGGTGTCTCTGGGCTCCGAGCCAGGGGGGAAGCCCCCTCCCTGGAGGGCGATGCCCCAGACCCCACCTCTGGAGGAGAGAAAGAAGTGGCTCTGGGACCTCTCTCTCCCCCGCACAACGGCCGGAAGCCGGTCATGTAGGCACAGAGGCTGGCAGGGGAGGTATGCGACTAGATGAGCCACTTTATAAATAAGACCGGTGGGCGGCCCCCAGCCCCCGGCCCACAGGCTTGGGACTGAGAGGAAACCACAGGACTGGGAGGGAGGAAGCTGGGTTACACGCTTCACTGCACTTCTGCTGAGTGCGGAGCAGGAAGGATGAGCAGGACCCGCAGCGTGATGAGGAGCCCGCCGCGGACCTCCCAGAGCAGGTCAGGGAGAGGAGGGAGGCTGGGTCGCCGCCGCTGTCCGCAGAACTCCTAGCACCCCGCAGATACCTGTTAGGTCAGAGCAAGGTCAGCCTTGCCCCTCGCCAGGACGTCCCGGAGCATGTCCGGGGGCCACAGTTCTCTGAGGTGGCTGTAGGACGCTCCCCAGCACCCTGCCAGAGGGAGGTGAAGAGCAGGACGTCGCACGCGCGTGAAGCGCCTCTTCTGTGCGCCACACGGAGGAAGGGGCGCGAGCAGGGAGACTCCGAAGCCCGGTCCAGGCCTGCTGTCTCCGGGACCGCCGGTCGGTTCCTGTTCCGTTTCCTCTGCATCTCATGCCAACGCCAGCATCCGCGCCCTCAGGTGCCGTTGCATGGAGTGGACAGGCTGAGGGGCGCTCACCTCAAAGGATCCCTTCTCTTCTGGCACCTCAGCCAAGTCTGCCACAGTCGGGCATCCCAGTCGCCAGCTCCCCAGACTGCCCAGGCCCGGCCTCGGCTACCTTTCTCCACCCTGCCGGCCCAGTCCCCTGCCGTGCCGCCCCGCTCCGTGGCCTCTGGCCAGACGTCTCCACTCTCTGGCCTGTGCCGCCCTCAAGTACGCCTCACACGTGAGCAATACAGCTCATATGTAGCTCAGGGCACACGGGGCAGGAGCTCACTCTCGGGATTCACACACAGACTAGAAGCGCCACTGAGGAGGGTAAGGAGGTCGGAGAAGCAGAACCGAACACGGGGGCCCTCCGGATCCCTCTCACACCCCAACTGCATGCGCAGCGGAGGAGGGACGTGCTTCAGGGCTTCCCCGCCAAGTGTTCCCTTTCCCCCGCGCCATGGCTGCTGTGCGTCTGGTCCACACAGGCCGTCTAGACCTCGGGCCCCGGGCCAGGCTGAAGGAGGGCAGAGCCGAGGCCTGCGGGCTCCCAGCCTCCAAGGCGAGGACCTGTTTCTGTCACACGGAAGCTCTGGCCGAGGCTTTGATCTCTCGGGCCTTAGACAAAGCTGTGGATACACAACGGGCGACCCTGGCAGCCGGAGGGACAGAGCTTGGGGAGAGTTGGCATTAGGGGTGGGGGCTGGCAGGACTCCTGGCTCTCGCAGATGCAGGAGTGATGGCTGCGGGCCGACTCAGAGTTCTCCCTGCTGGGTTCCCGTGACTCTCTGCACAGAAGACAGGGTCCCTTGGGTTCCAGGCGCTCACAGAGCGTGATCTGGGTGGGGAGGGGAAAGAGGAGAGGTTCCCAGACGAGGAGCCCGGCGAGGTGCCACACCAGAACGCGTCCTGGCTTCGTGCCCTCCTTGCCAGCAATGCTGAGGCCAACAGACCAACTCCTCTCTCCTCTCAGGAGCCCGTGGGAAGCCCGGGGTCACCATCTGAAGCCACGCTCCACAGAGGGCCATGTCGCCACCTGTTCCAGGACTCCAGAGGGCATGGACACAGCCACAGCTCCAAAGCCAGCCTGGCCCCCGTGGCCTCCCCTCCTCCTCCTCCTCCTCCTGCCCGGAGGGGGCAGTGCCAGCTGCCCTGCGCTGTGTGACTGCGCCTCCCAAGCCCGGGCGGTGCTCTGTGCCCACCGGCGGCTGGAGGCTGTCCCCGGGGGACTCCCGCTGGACACTGAGCTGCTGGACCTGAGTGGGAACCGCCTGTGGGGGCTCCAGCAGGGGATGCTGTCCCGCCTGGGGCTGCTCCGCGAACTGGACCTCAGCTACAACCAGCTGTCCACCCTGGAGCCCGGGGCCTTCCACGGCCTGCAGCGCCTGCTCACGCTCAGGCTCCAGGGCAACCGGCTCCGCATCATGGGGCCCGGGGTCTTCTCGGGCCTGTCCGCCCTCGCGCTGCTGGACCTCCGCTTCAACCAAATCGTCCTCTTCCTGGATGGGGCTTTCGGAGAGCTAGGCAGCCTCCGGCAGCTGGAGGTCGGGGACAACCACCTGGTGTTTGTGGCTCCTGGGGCCTTCGCAGGGCTGTCGCAGCTGAGCGCCCTCACCCTGGAGCGTTGCAACCTCAGCACGGTGCCCAGCCTCGCCCTCGCCCGCCTCCCGGCCCTGGTGACCCTGAGGCTCCGAGAACTGGATATTGAGAGGCTGCCCGCAGGGGCGCTGCGGGGCCTCGGGCAGCTGAAGGAGCTGGAGATCCACCACTGGCCGTCTCTGGAGGCGCTGGACCCCGGCAGCCTGGCAGGGCTCAATCTAAGCAGCCTGGCCATCACTCGCTGCAATCTGAGCGCGGTGCCCTTCCAGGCGCTGCACCACCTGAGCTTCCTCAGGGTCCTGGATCTGTCTCAGAACCCCATCTCCGCCATCCCGGCCCGAAGGCTCAGCCCCCTGGTGCGGCTGCAGGAGCTGCGGCTGTCAGGGGCCGGCCTCACGTCCATCGCCGCCCACGCCTTCCACGGCCTGCCCGCCTTCCACCTCCTGGACGTGGCTGATAACGCCCTCCAGACACTGGAGGAGACAGCCTTCCCTTCTCCCGACACACTGGTCACCCTCAGGCTGTCTGGCAACCCCCTGACCTGTGACTGCCGCCTGCTTTGGCTGCTAAGGCTGCGGCGCCGCCTGGACTTTGGCTCCGCCCCCCCTGCCTGTGCCGGCCCCCAGCACGTCCAGGGGAAGAGCCTGAGGGATTTCGCCGACATCCTGCCTCCGGGTCACTTCACTTGCAAACCGGCCCTGATCCGGAAGTCCGGGCCGAGGTGGGTCCTTGCAGAGGAGGGGGGACACGCCGTTTTCTCCTGCTCTGGCGAGGGTGACCCCGCCCCCATCGTGTCCTGGATGAGGCCCTGGGGGCCTTGGCTGGGAAGGGCTGGGAGGATCCGGGTCCTGGAGGACGGGACGCTGGAGATCCGTGCGGTGCAGCTTCGCGACAGGGGGCCCTACATCTGCGTGGTCAGCAATGCAGCGGGCAATGACTCCCTCAGGGCCTGGCTGGAGGTCATCCAGGCGGAGCCACCCAACGGCACCTTCCCCGACCCCAACGTCACCGTGCCAGGGATCCCAGGGCTGTTGTCTCTAGACAGCAGGGGCGTGGCGATGGTGCTGGCAGTCGGCTTCCTCCCCTTCCTCACCTCAGTGACCCTGTGCTTTGGGCTGATCGCCCTCTGGAGCAAGAGCAAGGGCAGAGTCAAACACCACATGACCTTCGACTTCGTGGCACCTCGACCCTCTGGGGATAAGAACTCTGGGGGGAACCGGGTCACAGCCAAGCTCTTCTGACCCTTCCTGCCACCCTGAGGACCCAGCCAAGTCCACTCCAGCTACCAAGCAGGAGGCAGAACCAGATCCTCTTTGAACCAGACTGCGGCCCGGACTGCGGCCCAAGCAGCACAGCTCCCACACCTGCCTCCACACGGTGCCAGCAGCGCCTCCACACGGTGCCAGCAGCGGGTGGCACTGGCCAGGGCTGCTGCCCTGCACATTCTGAGGCTGAGGCTGCCACCAGAGACACAGCCCTCCCTTGGCCGTGCCTCCAGCACACGTACGCCCACATCCCGGGCTGCTCTCTGAGCCCTGGGCTCTCCTCACATCTGCCAACCGCAGCCGCAGAAGTGCCCAGTGGGGTCTCTGCCCCTCACACACCCAGCCTCCTTTTCTTTTCTGTCCCCAGCCCCAGCCTCTAGGTGCTCGGGAGACCACCATGCATGTGTGGGGTGGGGAGAGCACGCCTGCACGGCCCTCTGCCTCCTTCCCGCCCGGCCATTAAACCTGCTGCAGAGGCCGCCACAGTCACAGCCAAGACAAAGCATGACCGCTGGAACCTTTCTTACCTGTTTATCCCCGCGTCCCCTTCCGGCCTGCCGGCTGATGAGGGCCTGGGCGACTGTGTCTCTACACAACCCAGCTGCTAGTGAAGGCAGAGGCTGCTGGGGCCTGCAGAGATTGGCACTCCCTGCCCATGATAGGCTCAATACTTCCCCTTTTACTTTCCATCTCTGGAGCTGTGAGAGTCTCCCCCCAACCAAGGGATGCCTATTCTGAAGTCCGTGTCTGGACACCTGGCTCCTTCCCTCCGTTGGCGTTTCTAGTCACCCCGCTTTCATGCAGCCCTGGTTCCTCTGGGGAGAAACCAGGCCCTGGAAAATGTCTGAGGAATGCAAGAAACTGCATCTGTGAGAGGAGAGACCCAGCGTGGAGGGAGAAGGGTGGCTGGCCAGCGAGCGGTAGTGAAGGCAGAGGGAAGAGGGCTGCAGGGGGCACAGCCTCCCCGGTCTCTTTGCACTACAGCACATGTACGCGCACGCGCACACATGCACACACACACACACACACACATTCCGTGTTGTGCACAGTCCCAGCGGGAAGCTGTCTCTGGACAGACATCACCCCGGCTGGGAAAAGAGATGAGCAGTAGAAGTGCTGAGTCCCACGGAGTGCGGCTCACACAGAGGACGCGGCAGAACTCCAAAAAGTGCAGATGCTGAGAATTCAGGGGCAGAGCGACAGCCTCAGCATCTCGGGAAGGCAGGAGAGAGCAGCAGAGGGAGCGAGAGGGGGCACGGGGGACGCGTCACGCGGGGCTCTGGAGCCTTTCCGCAGCAGCCTCTGCCTGGCGTCCTTCGTTTCCCTCCTCCGGCGGAGTCCCCACCTGGCCCGTGCCAAACCTCAGCCCTGAGCTCCCAGCTGCTCCGCTGTCCTTGCTCGGAGGAGAGCTCATTCATTACAGCAGCGCCGCTCCAACCGTCCCTATCAGGTGAGGGCAGCTGGGGCCACTGGGGCGCCGAAGCTCTGCAGAGCGGCGGCCGTGAGCGAGCCTGGAGACGCGCCCTGGAGAGGCGGCTTCCCCGAGCCCGCCTGGGCGGCAGCGCGCACACTCGGCGTCCAGCGGGCCCCCTCCCACGCCTCGTCTTCCGCCCCGCAGCTGATTAGGCTGGGACTCCACTTGCCCTCTCCGCAATGCAGACAGCGCAGAAGCGGCGCTGCCGGAAGCCCCTGGGGCAGCCAGGGACAGATGAGCGTCTGGCAGAGGGAGGTGAGACGCTGGTGCCCAAAGCCTCCTCCGTGCCACAGACATACGAGAGTGAGGAAAGTGAGTCACACGTGTAACTGCAAACTGATAGCAGCCCCATTAAACAAAATCAAAACGAAGCGGGCTTAACTGGAATGCTTTATCTGTTTAACCCAATGTATCCAAACCCTTACTGTTCCAATGCTAGCAATATAAAAATCAGTGATGATACATTTTTCATACTTGGTCTTTGAAACTGACAGTATATTTTACACTTATAAGGCATCTCAATTCAGTCGCCAAATTTTTACCAGCAATACAGATTTCATAAAACTCACCTTTGCCAAAGTAGTCATTCAAGTTGTTCTAAACATAGTTCAAAGTTTTCTAATAACTGAATCAAGTATCTGCTCACAACTTTTTAATTTGAATTCTTTATTGGTACAATTTGCATACATCTCACAATCACACGTAACTGGGGGATTTGTACCAATATATGACAAGTCAATTCTCATTTTTACCCATATCCCCACCTCCCCACACCTCCCCACCCCCTATATACATGCTCTTTTTCTGCTCACAATTTTAATTAATTATAATTAAACACATGTAAATTTCCATTACCTACTCACACTGTCACATTTCCGAGTGCCTAAGAGCCACGTGTGCTCAGTGGCCACTACCGGACAGTACAGCTCCAGATCCTATGACCCTGGGCATAGACTAGGGTCTCCCTGGTGGATGAAGTCACACCCAGGAAACGTTCACCCTCGGAGACAGTGCCCTGGAAAAGCGGCATGATGCCCGCAGTTTCTCTCCACTGCTATTTCTAGTCACGTCATGGCTTTCCCAGGACACCTGGGAGAGGTGAAGCCTGTCCACAGAGCAAGGTCACTGTGCTGAGGCTGGCAGGATTAGCCCCACCCTCACACACCAGCCCCTCCCCTTCCTTCTGGGAGGCCCTCACTGTGCTGTGTGTGTGCCCGAGAGCCCAGGAGTGGGCAGTATGCTCACCGAAGCTTTGTGGGCTCATCCACGTGTGAGGCTAGGATGGTACCACACTGCGGGGCCTGCCCAGCAGAGGCCCTGGCCGGGGTGAGGTGCAGTAAGTATTTATGAGGGTTGATTCCACATCGTACAGAGCTTGTGCAGCTTTTTTTTTGAGACAGGGTCTCGCTTTGTAGTTCAGGCTGGCCCTGAGCTCACTATGTAGCCCCGGCAAGCCTCAAACTCAGCAATCTTCCTGTCTCTGCCTCCCGAGTGCTGGGATGACAGACGTGAGCCACCACGCCTGGCGCTGTGGTATGTGGTATTGATCGCTGGTGGGCGTGAGTCTCCACACCCAGCATTGTATGTGGTCACAGGGGATTGAACTCAGAACCTTGCGCTTGCGAGGCAGGTGCCGGAACTGCTGAGCTAACCCTCCGGCCCACTGTGCAGCTTTCTTATTCAGTGCTCACATCACCCTGATGAAGCAACCGAGCTGACGGCCCGAGGGGTCAGATCCCACTGCTTAAGTGCGAAGAACTGCTTACCAAGGACCTTTCATTTGAACTCAGTGCCTGACTGACAACCCGTAGCTCCACCACACTGGCACACTCGCCATGGTTACCCCAAGACTCTCAGTTGCAGGATGATCAGTGACAAAGGTGACATTTAGCCACCCACTTGTGCCGAGTTTCTCGTGGAAGGCTGGGGTTGGCTGTGTCTCCCCACCCTCCTTCCTGCCCCTAGCACACCCAGCTTTGAAGTTATTGGTTTGTCCTCTTTTTTTCCAAGCCCTCTGCCAGCATCCTGCCTGCCTCTGCCCTAGGCACTGGCGACAAGGACCAGAAGTCCCCAGGGCCCGATAGACTGAAGAGAAAGGCCTGTCTCCCAGCAATGGATGTCTTCCCATTTAAAATGTGGCCTTCAGACTTCCTAATTCTCTTTCTGGGTTCTAAATTTAGCAACTTCTTAGGCTGGACAGGTTTCTGCTCAGGGATTTCCAGTGTGGTGGACCAACCTATGAGCTATGTATTCACTGCCTGCTGCTGCCTAACGGGGCCCTGCTGAGGTCACCTCCACCTCTCTTTCTTCCTCTTCCCCTCTTTTATTTCAGTCCTGGTTTCACCTGGGCCCAGAATACTCTGACATCATCCCGGCACTCCCATAGACCCATTCTTTCTCACCTTTCCGATTTCTATTTTCTTCACTGTACTGGATCCTGGTGCAAAGCGTGAGAGCCCTGCAAAGCCTTGACCCTCACCTTGGACCTGCAACCCGCCCTGAGAATAGCCGGTGCACAGTTTGAACGATCATGTTTCTCGGTTTCCCAGTTGTCTGAAGCCCTCACAGACTCCATGAACACAGAGGCTAAGAGAGCGCTGTGTGGGTCTTGGGTTGTGGGGGCAAAGCTGAGGGCTTAGGCTGTCTTTGCTCCCTGGGGCCCAGGAGACACCAGGAGAAATGGCTGGGAAGTGCTGCAGCCTGGACGAGATGTTGGTGCAGGCGAGGGTGCTGGGACGGGTCCTGGCCCTCTTCCCACCAGCACCTATCTCAGGCACAGGCAGGAGACCCACGGTGCGACCACTGCTCTAAGAAATGAGCGCCAGGACAGCTTCAACCATGGGCTCCTGAGCCCTGTTCCTGCAGATCGCTCGTGAGGGAAACCAACCTGGAAGCTTTACAGCCCGTGGCGGTGGCTGGAGAGGCTGAGGACAACCTCTGCGCTAAAACACTGGGCACGATCCATCGGTGTGATCTAAAGACAGAACCAGCATGGATTATGATCGTGCGCCCAGCTCTGGTTTCCAGTGAAGAGTCCCGATTCATCAGGGAGCAAAGGTGACCCCTGCAATGGGCAAAAGGAGAGCCTGAATGCTGTTTTTCAAAGACACATACTTCTGAGTATTATTCAAATGGTGACCCACGTGTGGCACGAGAAGGAACTCTGAGTGGGCCAGGGCACTGGCGCCAGGGCCACTGGGTCTGAGCACCTCTGCGGCCTAGCCTAGCTCAAGGCGACTCTGGATTCAGCTCAAGTACAAACACCTGTCCAGAAACGCACCGGGAAACCCAGACCTGACAGTAACTCACTTCATCTACTGCCTCCTGCAGCCTGCTTAGAACACACTTCACAGAGAGGGGATAAATGCTTAGGAACTAGAGACAAGAGTAAATCACCGGTCACCCAATCCAGCAACTCACAGCTCAGCTGGGCATTTGGGATCTTGGAGGGAAGATAAGATGAGAAACCACAACACCACGATGAACCGAAAGCGAATAGGATCATTTCTCCTACAGTTACTGCTTCTAGTTCCCAGTCTCCTCCCCACCCAGTTAGACGTCAAGCCTCTTCTCTAAAGTTTCCAGGAAAAGCAATCACCTTCCTTTCCATTGACCTGGAAATATTAATATTTCATTCCTATTCTGGATTTCCATTTCATTTCCTCTCTTTTCCCCACTCTGACCCCCACTGGAGTTAGAAGATGATGGACTATAAAGTAATTCTGCACTTCTGATAGCAATGCTGAACATTATTCCTTCTATTTAAATTACTTTATTACTTTTTTGTTTTTTTTTCAGTAGTGGAGATTAAACTTGGACCCTTATGTATTCAAGGTAGGCATGGTACAACTTGAGCTAAGTCCCCAGTCCACTTTGTCATTTTTTAAAAGTAAAAATAGGGGACTGGAGATTTAGCTCAGTGGTTCCAGTGCCTGCCTAGCAAATGCAAGGTTCCTGGTTCGATCCCTGGTAACCACATACAACAATACTGGGTGTGATGACTCACACCCACAAGCAATCAGTACCACACACCACAATGCCAGGCATGGTGGCTCACACCTGTAATCCCAGCACTCAGGAGGCAGAGGCAGGAGGATTGCTGTGAGTTTGAGGCTTGTCTGGGTTACATAGTGAGCTCAGGGCCAGCCTGAACTACAAAACAAGATCCTGTCTCAGAAAAAAAAGTAAAACTAGCTATAGCAGTGAAGACACTCAAATACCTAGGAATAATCTTAACAAGAAACATGTACACTCTACATTATAAAAAATTTAAAACACTATGGATAGGACATCAATGACTAAAATTAGAGTGATTCCATATCATAAATACAACAATTCTCCCTTAGGCCATCTAAAAAAATATATGATCTAATCAAAATAACATTAATAGCAGAACACAAAAGTGAATGGTATATTTTCACAGTATACAGAACAAAAATAAACACACTAAAATGGTATACAATATAGATGCTCTCAAAATAATTTGAGCAAAAGAAACAAACCACAGAAGAGTACACATTTTGTGATTTTTTTCTCTACACATACGCATCAAGAAGAATTAGTTGATAGGATCAAGAGGGGAAAAGTGGTCCTCCTCGGGGAGGGGGTGACTGAGCAGGAACACAAGAGCAACTGGGTATGGGCAGTTGCTGTGGCTTTTTTTTTTTTTTTTTGCTTTTTGGAGACAGGGTCTCACTTTGTAGTTCAGGCTGGCCCTGAGCTCACTATGTAGCCCAGGCAAGCCGCCACGAACTCAGCAATCCTCCTCCTGTCTCTACCTCTGGAGTGCTGGGATGACAGGTGTGAGCCACCATGCCCGGCATTGTGGTATGCGGTGTTGATTGTTGATGGGTGTGTCTCCACACCCAGCATTATATGTGGTTACCGGGGATCGAACTCAGGTCCTTGCGCTTGCGAGGCAGGCACCGGAACCACTGAGCTAACCCTCTGGCCCCTGCTGTGGGCTTTTTAAAACCTGGTCCTGGTTACACAAATGTATCCCATTTTTGAAAATTCATCAGGATTTGCATTTTGCATCTGTGCGTTCTTCTGGTCCTACAATGTACATTAATTTCTCAAATTGTATTAAAGCACATATGCAATTTTGAGAAACAATATGGCACTGTGGAGACATCAGTGGAACAGAATGGAAAATTGAGAAACAGACTCAGCAATCTGGATATTATAAAGGTAGGATTAAAATGGAGAAAATATCATTCAATAAGAACAGTATGACAAAACAAAGTTGGACTTCTCACAGCTTCTTCCAAGATAAATTCCAGATGAGTCAAGTATTTACAAATACAAAAAGATACTACAGGGCCAGAGGGTTAGCTCAGTGGTTCCGGTGCCTGCTTCGCAAGCACAAGGTCCTGAGTTCGATCCCCGGTAACCACACGCCCACCAGCAATCAGCACCACATACCACAGTGCCGGGCGTGGTGGCTCACACCTGTCATCCCAGCACTCGGGAGGCAAAGGCAGGAGGATTGCTGAGTTCAAGGCTTGCCTGGGCTCCATAGTGAGCTCAGGGCCAGCCTGAACTACAAAGCAAGACCTTGTCTCAAAAAAAAACACAAAAAAACAAAAAAAAGATACTACAAACAAATCTTAAAAAAAAAAAACTTGCAGAGAAAAAAAAATCACTCTAAAAAACTAAAAAGACAAAAAATTGGAAGGGGAAAGTACTATTAAAGTATTAAAGATTCAATAACAGATAAAAACACAAAGTATATAAATATAATTTACAAAAAATACAATTGATACTTAAATATTAAAAGATGCTAACTTTACTTACAACGAAAGAAATGAAAATTACAAGATGTCAGTTACACTATCAGGTTGTCAAAATCAAGATGTGATAACACACTCTCAATATGCTATCAAACAGCTCCTTTTCTTCGTTTTTGAGGTGGGGAACCTCTGTCTTGGCCTCCTGTGTGCTGGATTACAGGTGTCCACCATCTGGCTGGCAACAGATGAGTAAATTAGTTTAAGTCCCATGGGAGACAAGCTGTTGGTACTGCTAGCTTCTGGAGGGGAGTCTACAATAACCTCTCACTCCTCTTGAATCATCTAGTGTATATATTACTTATCCCAATCACATGCACATTTTTTAAATTACAGTGGACCCTTGAGTTATGACAGGCCTGAAATACGTACAGCTAAGGTTACAATTGTAATCTTTCAAACAAAATTTTGAATTATGACCTGAAAGCCAGCCACCTGTGGCTTCAGGCGCTCTCAGATAATAGATTTAACCCTTAAAGAGCTCTGGAAGGACATGACAACAGCCTTCGCTGTGTGGGGTTGACTGAGAAATCCCGGCCCAGTGTTTAAGGAACTGGCATCTGCCTGTACACGGAAGAGACACTTTGAAGGCTGTGTAGAGGAGCCTGAACTTACAATGGACCAACATGAGTTACAACCAGCCCTTGTG
>PVIC010045086.1:0-14758 GCA_004025085.1 Thryonomys swinderianus
AAAAAAAAAAAAAATACAGTGATTGAGTTGTCATTCACTGTCTGCAGTTGGTGGGAAAAGTAAGGGTTCAGTTTTGAATGTGTTGACTTTGAGATGCCTACTGGGCACCAAAGTGCTAGTGGCAATAGGCAGCTGGATGTAAGAGCCTGGCATTCAGGGACTGTGGATCTGGATGACAATCTCTAACACTAGGGGATTGTTGGCATACTGGTGGCATCTAAAAGCTCTGTCCAGGCTCTCCTGGAAGCTTTCTCCAGGAGCTTGGCCGTGTCCTATTCCCAGCCCAGCTCAGGCCTCTCAGGGAGACACATGCCAGCAGAGACTGGAGCTGCCATGGTGCAGCTTGAAGTGCGCAGGCCTCTGCTCATCCCCAACCTCTCAGGCCAGGCCGAGGTGAGTAGCCCCGCTTCTGAGCTGCTCCGTGAGGGGAGCCCTGACCGGGGCCAGTTGCTCACCCTGTAAGTTTGGATTCCATATGTCTTGATAAGCTGGCTGAAAGGTCAGTGGGTTTGGTTCGTGCCTGTGAGGAAGTGGACTTATCTGCACACGTCGATGTGGACGCATCTGCACACGTTGGGAGGGAGCCTGGAACTTTGGAGAACGGCAGCTGACCTGGCAGGAGAGAGCCTTTCTGGGGATGTTGCTTCTGCCTTTGAAGGAGAAACTGTAGGAGGCAGCCTCGGCCATTTACAAGAAAAGGCTCTGTCAGCTTCCCACGTCCCCTACAGGAAGACACAGCACCATCCCAGGTTCCCTGTTCCTCTGGCCTGCTCAGGAGTCTCCCATTCAGGAGATCTGACTCAGGCAGGCTCCATCCCTCTTACTTCTGGGGGTCTTAAGCTAAAACCCTGAAGCCCTCGTCCAACTGTCTCCATCCCAGTTCATAATCCCATTTCTGCCCTATGACAGGGAAGCCAGGAGCCCCCATATCTGCATCTCCCAGGCACAGAGAAACCCACTGCTGCCCAGCTGGCCAAGCGGCTATTCTGCTCTCAGAGCCTTGATGTGGGACCCTCCCTTCCTGTCTCTCCCTTTTTTTTTTTTTCTTCAGAACTTAGGACCTTGCTCTTGCGAGGCATGTACAGTTCCACTGAGCTAAATCCCTAAGCCCCTCCTTCCTTTTAGCTGGTCTGTCCAGCTATTGCTAGGAGATGAGTCCTCAGACAGGGCACCCCCTGGGAATTTGTGGGTACTCCATCACTTTGTCCCTGGCTTTAACATACCACAATGGTCTGAAATACAAACTCAAGGACTGGCGGGTGTAGTCAGTTGTATAGTGCTTGCTTAGCATCTGTGAGGGTCTCAGTTCAATCCCCAGCGCACCACAGTCCAGTTAAATTGAAGGTGTCTAGGTCCCAGAGCTGTCTCCCTTCCCACCCTGTCAACAGCGGGCTAGAGCGCCCCGAGGCCCAAGGGACCCAGGCTCCTGAGGCCCACAGATTTCTACATTCCTCAGGGCCAGACACGCAGGCCAGGGCTGCAGTCACTCCTGCAAGTAGTCACCTAACCAGGCCCTCCATGCCCTACCCCTCTCCTGGACGTAGAAGACGAATGGCAGACAGGGAGCCTTTACCGGACGGAGCCTTTACCGGATGCACCGTGTACCTCAGATCCAGGCCACAGGCTTTTCCGGGCTTTGTGGCTCTAGGGGGCGCTATGGCCCCTAGCTCCGTGCGCCCCCTACTGGGCAACTGGAGAAATGGTCCCAGTTGGAGCTCCACCCCCAAACCCAGGTCCACTGGTTGAGGAAGGAGACCTGGACGGGGCCTGGTGAGGAATCCGTCTTCACTCTCCAAGAAAGGTCTGTTTTCCAGCCTTGGGGAAGGGGTTGTTCCCCATGAGCCTCCACTCCAGGTAGTCAAGGGCTCCAGAAAAGGATTGAAAGTGCCAGAGCCACTTAGTCATGCAGCTCCCAATCACTGTTTAGCCAGCCCTAGTTGAAGCCAGAGCTAGCAATGCCCCCAAACACTGTCCTTCAGGAAGTGACTTGCAAGGCCCCAGCTCCAGGAGCCCCTTAGTGTGCTGGCTTCCCTCCTATCAGGAAGCAGTCCGAGTACCTCCTTGGGCCACCCCACCCATCCTGCCTGCACCTGGGGACCTGGGCCAACCAGCTGGAGAGGCCAGGTGACTTGGCTACTTTGGGCAGACACCCTGAGGGCCAGGGCGACAGCCCTGCTCCAAAGACTTGACACAAAACACCTTCATGCTGAGTTGGCCAATCATACAGAACAGACTTTATTGATGTATTTGGGACTAAGATCCAAGTTCCAGGCCTACAGATGAGCACAGAGATACTTTCAACTGTGTCATGTCTTATGTAGGTGAATAAGTTAATGTTAAGGACATTCAGGCCCAGGAGCTTCCACAGAAGACACTGGGGACAAGGGCAACTGAACATGGGAGAAGGAACTAGCAACACACTGCAGGAGGCTGGTCAAACATAGTGAGGGAGGAGAGGGTGCCATGGTGGAAACTACTATAAGATGTGGGAAGGACAGAGAGAGAAATGCCATGCCATTTCCTAAAGCTCCACTCTCCTCCCTGGTTCTTCCATCAGCAGCCTCTGCAATCAGCCATGCCACTGGGTTCCTGGGGGAAATGGCACCTCTGGGAGCGTATCACAGTTCTCAGAGCCTCCTGCCCAGTGCGGAGCTGCTCGCCATCAACCAACAGCACAGCTAGACCCAGACCACGGCCTTGAGGCTATGACTTAGTGTTCCATTGGCCTGGGGGCCCTAGGGCATACAGGGATGTGATTGGGACCCCTAACAGGGACTTTTGGGGTCTAGGAGGACAGGACTCTGCCTGGACATACTGACCTTTAACTACCACTTGCGTGCATCACAGAGCACATTATAAAGAGGGGAGGAGCATCTCCCACCCTGTGGTACCCAGAGACCTGGGAAAAGGGGGAAAACCCACGCATGAATGTGGCCAGGGCCAGCCTCCACGGCGCCGGGGCTGACCGTTCTCAGAAACAGGGCGGAATGCTTGAGGAATACCGAGGGGGCCTCTCTGTCTCTTGTCTCACCTAAGGAGACAGATGTGATCAGACAGGTAAGGCCCTAAGTCCAAGAGGCCAGACTCTGGGGATAAAGTGTAATACTATTATAGATAGTTTGAGGACAAATCACATATAAATCCTTAGGTCAGGATGTCTGTAAAAACTTGTAAAAAAAAAAAAACCCAAAACAAGAAAGGTCTCAGCTCCAGATCATCGGCCTGCGATGGGATTGGGGAGCTGAAGGAGGCACTTAGAGGTGAGGAGCTCAGCCCTGGCCCCGCTGGGATATAGCCTTTTCCAGCAGCAGCTGAGGCACTTGGAACACAGAGTTACACCTGGCTGATGATCTCTCCATTCTCGGGAACAAAGACTTGCACAGGGGCCCCATCGGGTGATCTCCGAAGTACACACACGGTGGGCATCTGCCAGGGGCAGGAAGAAGGAGAAGTGGATGAGCAGGGAGAACCGTCAGAATAGCAAACCCAGTTACACATGGTTACTGCTTGTACAAAGACCAGCGGCGGCAGCAAGGCCGTGTTGCTGAGCCCCTGCTTCCCAGGAGGCTGTTCCCCAGGAACCATCCTCTGTCCTTTTGTCACTCCAGGTTCTTTTGGGGTGTGACAGGCATCATGACCTTCTTTCTCCCCACGTTTCCTGGGCTTGCGCTTCATCACCCTCCCTGTCTGGCAAGTTGGGATGGGCCAGGCCCGAGCCAAGGACAGGTCCGAGCTCGCAGGAAGGGAAAGTACGTCAGCTGGAGGGTGCGGTCTGGGCTTGTGCCAGAGTGCTGTCCAGCCCAGGATGCCAGCTGTAGCCCAAAGAGCTGGTGTGTATTCCTGTCGGGGTGGGCACTAGGGCCCACGCAGCTGGGTACTGGGAATCTGGAGTCTCAAAGAAGGAGTCTGCTGGTAACTTTCGGACCACAACCCTGGTGGAGCTTCAGCACCAGAGAGCATGGAGAAAGGATTGAGAGGTACTCCACCCACTTAGACATGGAAGAAACGGTCCCCAGGCTGCGCTCCCACAGTGCGGCCACAGGGGGCGCTGTCCTACATACCCCCACCAATCTGGTCCGTGGCGCTCGGGGTCAGAATTACCACTTACCTAGTGCACTGTTTTGATCATTTTAACCTGTCTACCACCCTGTGAAATATGTCCTTTACTGCACGCACCTTCCAGAGGCAGACAAAAACCCCAGAAGAGTGCAGTAACACGGCTTGTGAGTAGAACTGGGATCTGAACCTATTCACATAGCTCCACAGTCTGTGCTCTAACTGTGCTGACACCCGGGTCTCAGCTCGGTGCTGAAGAGCGTCAGGAAGGCGATCAACAGACCTGCTTTCTGCAAACCTATCTCCAGACTCTCCCTTTATCCTGAGCCCTCAAGTCAGGAAATTCCAGGGGTTAATTTGGGTAGGACTTGTGATGATTAAGTTATTCTGTTTTGTGGATCATGTGTGGGATTATCTGTGCGGGTCATCTCCACCATAGCACACGGTAGGCAAAAGTAGGAGGCGCCCTAGGGAAACCAGAGCCGCCTTCCGAAGCCAGGAAGAAGCGTTTTTTTTTCTGTTCCTAGCTAGAGGGCATCTGGCCACCGCTGCTAGTTTGATGTCTTTCTAGGGTTTGCCAGAAGCTAGATGTCCCTGTCCAACCTCCTCAGGGTGCTCACCTGAGCTCGGGGCCCCGGGGCTCGCCCAAAGCCCTCTCTCCCGGGGGGCAGGCTGCGCATCCGGAAAGCTCCCTGGCGGTCCAGTGAGTGTGGGCGGCTGCTCCGAAGGCGGGCGCGCTCGTGCCACCAGCGCAGCTCCTCGGAGACTGCGGCCTTGGTGAGCGCACGGCCCGCGGGATTGTCCTTCAGCGACGGCGTCCGCACAACACGGCTGTGCGCAGACACAAGCCGCTGGTAGCGGAGGGGTGAGCCACCCTCGGCGCACACGGGGCCCAGGCCCGCGTGGCACAACTCCCACTCGCCTGGCGGCAGGTGGCTCTCGGCCACCATCACGTACCGCCCAGCAGGGAAGTACCCAGGAGGCAGCAGCAGCCTGGGTTGGTAGGCGACCAGCTCTCGGCCTGTGCCTGGACTCCAGGCCCCGTGGTGGCGAGGCGGCTCGGGGGAACAGAGAGGCCGCAGAAAGGAGATGTCGGGGCTGCTGCTGCCCGGCGACGTGGGGTGGGAGATGCTGGAGACATCGGAGCCGCTGTCTTCGGAGCACGAGTGGCAGGCAGGGTGGGGCAGCGGGGGCTTGTTCGCCGGGAAGCAGGAGTCTGGCACCGTCACGGTGTAGTGCGTGGGGCGGCGGCGGGGGAAGGCGCTGCGTCCGCGGCCCTCCACTCCAGTCCGGAAGGAGTCCACCCTGCTCGGAAGGCAAGCGCTGAGTGCAGCTGGGGGCCTCGCTGGAGAAGCAGCGCTCCACCTCGCGGTCAGGCATTAGGCCTACACCTCGCTGAGCCAGGAAGGAATCCCCACCCGGCTTGCCAGGCCGATAGAGTATACTCCCCCACCCCCCCACACCTGGGGTGGAGGCCCTTCCCGGGCGTCCTCACATCAGACAAAGGGAAACAGAAGCTGACCCTTGGTAGGGATTGGTTCTAGCAGCTCCGTGGATACCAGAATCCATAGGTGCTCGAGTTCTTTGAAAGAAATGGTACATTTGACATTCCCAGAACATCAAAAAAATTTCTTTTTTCCTTTTTCTGCAGTACTGGGGATCAAACTGACAACCTTGCACTTACAAAGCAGGTGCAGTGAAACTAAGCTAAACCTTCAACCTGCTATCAAGAAATGTGAGTTGCTCCCAGTATACATCCCTAGCTGGGGTGGAACACAGTTAAACTCCGCCTTCTTGTTTCAGCTGTCTTATTTTTACCAATTATTTTAAACCAATAAATAATTTCACGGATAATTCCATAGTTACTTTAACAAATAACTCATAGTTAATTTTGATTACTTAGTACACTTTTTTTTTTTTTGGCGGTGCCGGGGATCGAACTTGGGCCGTTGTGCACTAAAGATTGGTGTGGTATCACTTGAGCAAAATCCCCAGCCCTACTTAATACACTTTTAAACA
Organism: Thryonomys swinderianus; assembly: GCA_004025085.1. NCBI lineage: Eukaryota > Metazoa > Chordata > Mammalia > Rodentia > Thryonomyidae > Thryonomys > Thryonomys swinderianus. The sequence continues at coordinate 6,076 of PVIC010045086.1, forward strand.
ACTTCACATTTTTGTGCTTCTAATGATTATACTATGTAAAATGTGCTTTTGGGTAATTTTATGTGTGTATACATGTGTGTGCAGCAAGTGCTCTACCACTGAGCTACATACACCCCTGCCTCCTTTTTTAATATATTGTTTTGAAATATAATCTCACTAAATTGTTGGCCCCAAACTTGTTATCCTCCTGCCTACACCTCCCATGTACTGGGATTATAAGGTATGTGCCATAACATGGACCCAAAAATAATCTTAATAGTGCTATTGTGCTATAATAGTGCTATAATCTTAATAGTGCTACTTAAAAGTGCTATTGCTGCCAGGCGTGGTGGCTCACGCCTGTAATCCCAGCACTCGGGAGGCAGAAGCGGGAGGATTGCTGAGTTCGAGGCTTGCCTGGGCTACATAGTGAGCTCAGAGCCAGCCTGAACTACAAAGCAAGACCCTGTCTCAAAAAAAAAAAAAAAAAAGTGCTATTGCTGGGCAAGGCAGCTCATGCCTATAATCCCAGCACTCAGGAGGCAGAGGCAGGAGGATTGCTGAGTTCGAGGCTTGCCTGGGCTACATAGTGAGCTCAGGGCCAGGTGTGAGCTACAGAATAAGACCCTGTCTCAAAAAAAAAAAAAAAAAAGGCTATCTACAGTTCCTAAGTGGAAGAAGACCATATGTCTTATGGAGAAAAAGAAATGTGCTACATAAGTTTCACTTGGGTTAAAATGCTACATGCTGTGAATTCAATGTCAATGAGGTCACAAATACATTAAATACGGTCCCTTCAAACAGAAACACATAAATCAAGTTAAATACATTGATTAATAGATAGAAAAGGTCATGACCAGAGACTCCCAGGAATCCAACAGTGTACTTCTTCCAAGAGCAATGGGTCATTGTTTGCTGAGTGTCTGCAGCAGTTTTACAGAACCTAACTACCACACATAGTGAGAATCAGCTACACATCACCTGACAATAATAGAACAATTGGGAAAGTATCTCCTGACACAAAGAGAAAACAGCAAGGGAAGAAAATGTGAATCACCTTATGCCAAAAGACAAAGCTGGAGTTTCTGAAAGAAACTCCTTGCTTCCTGGATGCTGTGTTTTTGGCTCTGCTGGCTGTGGTCCTGCCACCCCTTTCTCCTTATGAGAAGCCACAGTCTGTGTCACCCAGGGTGTTTGTTTCCTGGAGGCATGCATCTGCCCACCCACTGCCGGGCTGCATGGTGGACATCCCTGGATCTTGGGGTAGGCACTCTTACCTCAGAGACTGCGACTGGCCTCGCCTCCCTTGCATCTCAGGGGTGGCTGGGGCACTGGTGCGACCCTGCCGCTGGCCCAGAACACTGCGGATGGGCACCACGTGGTAGGGCACTGGCTCCAGCAGCCACGGGCTGGAAGCACTGGCCTCATCCTGGGGTGTGGTGGCCAGGCTACTGCAAAGGGATGGGAGAAAAGTCAGTGACAGGAACGTCTGCGCTGAGGACCCCATGAAGTGCAGAAGGGTTGAGGGCACAGGGAAAGGGGCCCTCCAAATTAGGGACACACTACCAGCACCCTTGGGGAGTGGCCAGTGGTCTCACGTCTCCTGTTACCCAACTAAGAGCACTCCGAACTCCATCTTCCCCCTTTGTCCTCCTGCTCAGCCGAGTAGGCCCCACCTGCTCCAGCCCTCCCCTGCTCGTCTGACCTGGACTCGCTGCTGGGTTCAGAGGACTTCCTGGACTTCTCATAGGGGTGGTCAAGGCTGGTCTCCTTCCAAGGGCTGTTCTGGATAGGGGCGCGCTCCAGGGCCCCAGGCTCAGGTCCTGCTGGTGGCAACACCTCGAGGCTCTGGGGTGGGAGAGGCCGGGAAGGCAGGGCTGGGGACTCCGGGGGAGGTTTTGGCATTTGGGACTCCTCTGCAAGGCAAAAGAAACCTGGTAAGGACAGAGGCTGGGGAACCAGCCCAACAACCTTGCTGCCTATGCTTTCTCCTTCCCCTGTCTGGCTTGTCCCACCGCTCCCAGCCATTGCTCCAGCTCCAAACACCAGAACTGCCTTTTCTCCTTTGGGATCCCCTCCCTCCTACAGGCCTACACTACACCTGCCTCCCTGGAGAAGCTTCCCCAGGTTGACTTTCTTGGTTCATAGAACTCCACTTGTGATCTTGGCCGTGTCTGCAGCCAGCCTGTTTGTTTTTCTTCTTCTTCTTCTTCTTCTTCCTGGTATGGCCAAGTGCTCTAGTTTCCTTACTGGCTGAGTAGTTAGTTCCCTGGGCAGGACTGCACCACCTCATCGATAACACCCTCACCCTGACAGCCCTCACACTGGTATACACTGGGGTTCCTTCATTGTCATCTGTGTGTTCTTCACACAGGACCTCAATCTCATGGCGATTGTCCTGTGTCAACTTTCAGAGTGATAGGATCACAGGAAGGCACCACCATGCTGCGCAGTGTACAGGATTTCAATCCGTACTCATGTTTGCTCCCCAGCACTACCTTCTTTTTAAAACTGATAATGATTGTGAATAGATGGTATAAAGGCTCTGGCTGGTTGAACCTGAAATAAAGCCCCAGAGTAGAAGGGGAGCCTGTGCAAATTCACCTTTCTCTTCCTCATCAAAACTGTCCAGCTTTTAGCATGAAAGACAGGCAGCCCATGTCCACCTTCAACTGAGCACGTGCAGAGGAAGCCGATCCCACGGCTGCACGAGGCTCTGGCCAGCGCCTCTTCCTTCGTGAGCTCACTGTGCCTTCTCCTTCCTGCTCAACATCCTCACTAGCAAACTCTGCCCAAGGCCCAAAGTCTTGCAGGAAAAGCCCAACCTTGACTGTTGTTCCCAGTCGTCCCTCTCACCTTCTTCCAGAAGCAGCGCATCTGACAGGGAACTGTCATCGGAGGCGCTGAGCTCTGAGGAAATCAGAGAAGAGACAGAGGTGAGGACATTAACCTACAGATTCAAGTAACCAGCAGTAGTGAGCAGCCCCTGGCAGGAAACACCTACCGAGTGCTAAATAACTCTCCTGAACTTAGAGGTAGAAAAAAGAAAATCAGAAATCAGGGGCTAGGAGGTAGCAAATCTAATTTTTTTTTTTTTGAGACAAGGTCTCGCTTTGTAGTTCAGGCTGGCCCTGAGCTCACTATGGTGCCCAGGCAAGCCTCTGCAAACTCAGCAATCCTCCTGTCTCTGCCTCCCGAGTGCTGGGATTACAGGCATGAGCCACCACACCCGGCCAGCAAACCCAATTTTAATCCTGGCTCTGTCATTAGCCATGCAACTTTGAACAAACCATTTCCAGGCTCTCGACCTCAGATTCTGCACCTGTCAAACTAAGCTAAGGCTTCTTGACAGTGGAAGGAAAAGGCAGAGACACTCGGAAATTGAACGTCGTTGACTTTTCTGGAGTCTTCTGACACTATAAGTCCAACTGAACTCTAGGAACACCTACATTGCCAGCACCAGAAAGAGGAGAGATGGGAATCAGAGTGGTGAGAAGGTCAGGCCAGTCAGCCCTAAGGAGGGGACTTCAACTGGTGACAAGGCGAGTCACCTGCAAGAAAGGGAGTGTGACATTTCTGCACGTGAGAGCAGAAACTGCCTCACAGGAAAGATCTTCAGAACAAGCCTGAGTGAACCCAAACGGAGCTCACAAAGCACTTTGTAAATGTTTGCCAATGGAAGGGGGGGAAAAGGAGTAATGACTGACACTTCCAGATGCCAAGATTTTTCTATATACTCTACATACTGTTTGTGTAATCCTCATAATCACATGAAGTACTTACTATTCTCTTCAGGTAGCCGTTGAAGAAACTGAGTCTCAGCAGTAATATTGTTTGGGTCGGTGCAAAAGGTGGTTGAGTCAGTTCACACCCAGACAGCCTGACCAATCTGTGCTCTTAGCCCCACCCTCAGCAGGCTCTGCTATTAGCCCATATCTAATGCATATAGGCCACTGTCAGAAAGTTCTAAGAAAAGTAAACAGTTCCAGCCATCTGAAACCTTTACACAGGGATTGGTGAGCTGCAGTCCATGGGCCAAATGTAGTTCACCAGTTGTTTTTACAAATACAGTTTTATTGGAACCCTGCGACAGATTCATTGACCTAATGTTGGCTGCTTTAGCATTTGAAGTGACAGAACAATGTTAAAACTGTACCATCCACTAAGCCTTACTGTCTGGCCTTTTGGCAAATTGGAAATATTTGCCAATATTTGATAGGTAACTAAAATGAAATACCTGGTGCAGTTCTACCCTATAGGAGTATGGTTCCAGGAGCTGAGCCTGACATTAGAGCAGCCAGCCAGCCCCAGCTTTGCCTGGCCCCCAGGTAGCCCTCGCTTTGGGGTTCAGTGGCAGCGATACCCTCTTATTGAATTCTGGTTCCCTGCCTCTAGTCTACCAAAAAAAATTATTTTTTTGCAAATGTCAAGTTGAAAAAATGAGGGAACTGTTACTCTGTGGACCAGCCTTGCAACCCAGGTCCAAGTGGTGTGTTTCAGTTAGAACTTGGGGTCTGGGGAGAAGATCTGGCCCCATCACCCTCACTTCCATGTGAACAGACAGGTCTGTTTTGCAGGCCAATACATGCAGCACACAAGGAGAATCTAGAGACACATGGCCTCTGTGGAGGGGTAACTGGCAGACTACCCTGATCTGTCCAATGCAGGCAGATCCCGAGGTCTGTCACGTCTCAGGCCCTTTGTTGCCACCTAGTCCTGGCCTCCACTCAGCATGACTCCCTCACAGCAGCTACAGGATGCTGCAGGTAGAAAGGTAACTGTGGAGACAATACCTAGAAGTTCATCACTCCCAAAGCTATGCTGTCCAACATGGTAGCAGCTACCTGAGATTATATTCATCAAATGAAATCAAGTCTATAGTTCAGTTCCTCAGTCACACTGGACCAGTGCAGATGCTCTGTGGCTACTGAGGCTGGTGGTTTCTGTACTGGACAGCAGACAGGGAACAACTGCTGATATACTAATGGAGAGTGTTGCTACAGACTAGTGCTGTCAATCAACAAACACACACTGGGCACCTGTTCCATCAGAGGCAGGCGCTGGAGGCGGCTCTCATCAGGTTCACACACAGTTAATTGGTTCAACCCCTGACTTCTCACTGCCACCTGCAATTTGGCTAATTACTCTCACCTGGCGTAATTATTTTCCAAATTGAATAGCCTCATGGGGAGATCTAGGGCAAGGGGTGAGCTTTTATTTCCGGTTTTGTTTTTTGGTTCATTTGCTTATTTTTTCCTCAAAACACCTTTAAGCTACTAATTATTAATCCTTCTTTGCTTTCTTCTTTCTAGGCAGCACAGCTAGGCAGAGAAGCCACAAAAGAGGAATCGCTCGTCTACATCCGCCTTCTCTGGAGCTCCCAAGACCAGGCATTACAACCCTGGACCTCCGCCCATGTGGACAGCAAGACCAAGTTTGGGAGTGGGGCCTGGGAGCAGCTGTGCCAGCTCTTCCCCCTGCCAGTCTCCACTTACCCCGGGCACAGTGCCCTGAGAAGGTTTCAGAACCTCAGCCTCCTGCCTCCCACAGAGGGCTAAGCAGAGCCGGAGGCATGTCCTGGCCTGCTCCCCACTCCCAACAGCCAGCATCATGGGTCATGCTGGCAGCAGCAGAATGACATCTCACTGCCATCCCAGGCCTGGACACAAGCTCCAAGTGACTGCAGAGCACAGGCAAGGGCTGCTGAGCCCACAAGGCTGGAGGGGACGAGGGCTGAAACCAACTGGGATAGGGCACATCGCACCATCCAGATGGCTCCCAGCAAGCACAGCAAGTTGGCCCCCGGGACTTCCATGCCCAGGGGAGAGTGGCCTGTCCCAGGATGCCCAGGACCTGCAGGGAGTGGAGTGGGAATGGAGAAGGCCTTCTCCCTGAGAGGTTGGAAGGCCAAGAGTCCTGTAGCCACAGCAGGCCAGAGCCACTCAACCAGAGTGGGGCACCAGGCCCTTCTGGGGTAACTGGTCAACCATCACAGCTCCTTCTTTGCCATCTGCATCCGCTGGTGTCTGGTAGGACACTCTACTGTAAATCAGAGGGCAGGGTGGGCAGATGCAGAGGAATCTGCCTGACTGATGCATCAGCCATGCAGCATGGAGACCAGGCTTCTACGCAAGTGTCCCACCAGGGAAGCACAGCAATGATGCAAAAAGCCTCGCTGAGGTGCAGGGATAGCCACCTGCTAAGCCACGCCCGGGGCCTGGCATCCCTGCTCCAGGGCCACTGGCCCCTTGCCCATTCCACTTCCCACAGATGTGGCCAGGGAGGCCTGGAAGCCAGAAGCGAGGCCTAGGGGCGGCGACTGGACAGAAACCTGCAAGTCCCAACCTGACAAGCTGAATGTGGGTCAGGACAGCCAGAATAACCACACCCTGGGGTTCAAACCCCACCACGACGCTAACCCAGACTGGACATGCATAAGTCATGCTCTGGCCCTGACACTCAGAGTTCTTTGGGCACCTGTCAGCCACCCCTAGTGCTCAGCGGTCAGGGACCGAACCATAGGCACAATAAGCCAGAGAACACATGTGCATTCCCCTCCTGCCCAGGGCACCTGGAGATACTGAAGGACAGAGGGGCTCAGTACCCGCAGGCTGGACTCCAGTACAAACATCCTGTGATTAGCAACTGTGTGGCCCTGAACCAACCCTCAGACCAGCTACTCAGAGCAATGGTCCCTCCCTGCACCGAGGAACGCAGGCCGGGCAAAGTACCTCATTGCAGAGCGCTCAGCCCAACACCTTGAGCCAGACGTGCAGCCGTCCTGTGTGGGCTCTGTATACATTAGCTGAATAAATCCTTGGACTAAGCTCAGCATCAGCCCCCTTGTCTAGGACGACTTCTACCCAATACTGGGGACTAAACCCAGGACCTTCCTCCCGAGCTGCACCCTCACCGGCTCCCTTTGTTTTTGTTGTTGTTGTTGTTGATATATCGCCCTGGCTATGCTGGAACTTGCACTTCTCCTTTCTCAGGCTCCCAGAGTGTTAGGTTATAGATGGACACCACCGCCCCTGGTTTAGAAAGTCTTCTGAAGCCTTTGCACAGGGAGCAAGAGGGAACAGGATGTTTTCTAAGGAGACAGGGAAGAGGAAACTCCCACGATAAGAAGCCACGCTGGGGCTGCAGAGGGTAAGGAAGGGGTCGAGGTAGACCCAGAAAGCAGGGCTGCCCAGCTGGTGGGGCACTGCACGCAGCGCCAGGCACGCAGGCAGTGTCAACTGAATGCAAACACACTGGCGCAGTGCAGCGCGGCCTCACCTTGGGCCAGCACGGGGGCGACGGGGGCGGGAGGCGGCTCACTGTTGCGCCGCCGCTCGCCCAGGCTGCGCTGCAGCTCCCGCAGCTTCTTCTCCTCCTGCAGCGCCGCGTGCTTCCGCTGCCGCCGCGTCTGCCGGCTGAGATTCTCCTCCGCGCACAGCTTCTGCGCGGCCTCCGTGATCCGCAGCTGCAGGGCCAGCTGGCGCTCCAGGCTGCTCAGGGGGTCCTGAGGAGGGTTGGGGGTGGGCTTGGGGACAGGCAGGCGCTCAGGGACGCTGGCCCAGGGTTTGGAGTCTCAGTCCTCCTCGGCACGGAGGAGGAAGGACAACCCAAGGGTGTGGAGCAGAGGGTGGAGGGACAGGAGGGGCTGAGACAACCTGTCCGGGTGAGAAGCTCCATGGACACCTACCCCTAGCCTGACTGCCCAACTGGGCTGGACGGGAACCCCAACGAGACACTTGCCCTCCAGACCCCAAAGGGCTGGGCACGCCATCACCCAGAGACCCACCACCATTGTCACCATGGGGAATGGCGGGAACCCATGGCTCACACAGCCCCTGCTGCCTCCCCTCGTGGGTTGGGAAAGACAACAGACAGCCCCAGGGACTCAGTGACCTGGTTTAGAAAGGCAAGCGCCTCTCTGGACAGGTGGCACTAACTGATCCTCTGTCCATGGGGACAAACCCAGTATCATCCCTTGAGTGTCCAGCTCCCAACTCCCCCAGCCATCTGGCTACCGTGGGGAGCACCCCTCTGGGTGCCCACATGGTGGTCAAGAGCAGCAGAGACGCACACCTCGGTGGTCAGCTTCGAGACTGAGGGGCGGGCAGTGGTGGCCTCCAGAGCACCTCACCTCTCTATGCAAGGCCCATTCCTCCAGTTTATAGGCTGCTCCAATCCTGCGGCGGACCTTGGGGGCCTTTTCTCCTGGTTTGAGGGGATATTCTTCAGGTAAGATGCCCGTCAGCTCCTATGGGAAACAGTCAAGCTGGATGATTCCCCACCTGCCCAGCCAGTGGCCGACACAAGTGGCATCTGCACCACATGGATCTGCCCTTCCACAGAGGCATCTGGGACAGCAGACCACGCGTGCCCTGGTCATCCCATGATCCCTCACTCATCTTCTCACTCCATCCTTGCCACCCTCTGCCTCCCTCCCCTTTTCTTTCACATCTGTTGGTCACTTTCTGTAGAGGCCACAGCATCTCAGCCACAACCCTCAGAGGCTTTGTGTCCGAAGCCACCCTGTGTCCCTCAGACCCTCCCGCTGTGCCTGGATCTCCACTCAAGCCTCACTCTCCCCCACCAGCACCAGGTCAAACACTGCAGCAGAGGGACTCCAGGGCGAGCCCTGCTCTGATTTCCAGAATTCCCTTAAGAATGGAGGTACCACCCTCAGGTGTGCGCAAGTGTGTGGGGCAGGGGC
>PVIC010045087.1:0-14758 GCA_004025085.1 Thryonomys swinderianus
AGATCTCTCCTCTCTCTCTCTCTCTCTCTCTCTCTCTCTCTCTCTCTCTCTCTCTCTCTCTCTCTCTCTCTCTCTCTCGTACTCCTTTCTTCAATCCACCTCTTCCTTCTTCCCTTCCTTCTTTATCTGTAGTACTGGGGATTGACCCCAGCAAGTGCTGAGCTATATGTTCAGCCTTTTTAAAATAATATTTTGAGACAGTCTCTTGCTGAGTTTCCCAGGTTGACCCTAGATTTCCCTTCTTCCTTCCTCAGCTCCCAAGTAGCTAGCTAAGCTTACACATGTGTGCTCCATTATACTTGAACGGGAACAATAACAGTGGCATGTTAAAGTGTGGACCCCACCCAGGTGGTGTGTGTGGTGGCAGGTGGGAGTGAGAGAACCGACTAAAGACTGGACAACAGGCACGTAAGGGCTTCTTACATACAGAGTAGTAGGGCCTTAAGTGTAACTAGTAGTTTGAATGACATGCTTAGCATTTATATGTAAAGGATCAATTATGTGATTTTAAAAACCTTAAAAATTAAAATGCAAAAGCCTAAAATGAGTTAGCTCTTCAGCAAAACCAACAAAACCTCTTGAACTTTAGTTGTTCAAAGCTCAATATAAATCAAGTATAATATGGCAATGGCAAAACTTAGACTGCTGTGATAGCTACAATAATATCTTGTTTCAGGAACACTGGTTTTTGTTCATAAGCAATCCAGTTTGCAAACAAAAGCATTTGGCAAAATTTCTCTTTTATTCACAAACTCCACACTGGGTAACAAACAAGGGTAGTGCCCTCTTCCCTACACAAAAACAAACGTAGCCATCTCAAAAGTAGTAAAACAAAGTTATTAAACTGAGCTATACAGAATGTAAATTAGGTAAGCTTTAAGTCTATCTTGCCCTTAGAATTAGAATAGAAATTCAGTAGGAAATTGTTGAGGTATTTTCTACTACAAGTGTGTGATTATTTTATTTTCTTCACATAAAAGAGTTCATGTTTTGTGTGTTTTGCCATTATTTAATCAAAACACATTCTTCCATATATACTGGGAGCCTTGATAATATTTTAGACATATTATTCAGACATTTTTTCATAAAACGTCTGATAGAGATACTAAATTGTAACCTAAAGGTATAGTAATATTTACATATTTTCAATTTAATATCATTTGTGCTTAAAAATATATTCTTAAGAGGCTGGAGATTTAGCTCAGTGTTTCCAGCACCTGCCTCACAAATGCAAGGTCCTGAGTTCTATCCCGGTAACCACATACAGTGCCGGGCGTGGTGGCTCATGCCTGTCCTCCCAGCACTCGGGAAGCAGAGAGAGGAGGATTGCTGAGTTCGAGGTTTGCCTGGGCTACATAGTGAGCTCAGGGCCAGCCTGAACTACAAAGTGAGACCCTGTCTCAAAAAAAAAAAATTCTTATGATATCCATTTCCATTTTTGGTGATTCAAACAATGGTCACTCCAGAAAAATTATGATTTACAGAAGAAAGGTAGCGTTAAACCGAGAAAAGTAGTTTTATTTTTATGAAATAATATGAAGTTTAATGAAAGACTTTGGTAGTTGATAACCACAGGAAACACAGGGATGATTGAACAACTGTGGCTGTCACCTGTAAATATACAAATTTGTGATGAATTATTTTACATTTGCTATTCATTGTAGATAAATGTGTTTTTATTATTTGATTTTAACATGTTCCTAAGCAGGAGCTTTTGCTTTTCCATGCCTAGTAAATGACACATACATAACATATAGAAACAAGATAAGTCCCCTATTGGAAAAAATGTGAAGGAAAATTTGAAAACTAGATCCTTAAAATGGTGATAATATTATTAGCAGAACAATTGCATTATTTATTTTGTTCAACTTTGATTTTTCCAGATACATAGCCAGATACTTAAAAATGAAATTGTTCTTGTACTTATTTTTCTGGGACTTTTTCATTCAGCTACATTCCTTGCTCTTTTTACTTTTCTTTTTCTTTGTAACAGTCTAAGTCATTAAGTTGGCCAAGCTGAACTCAAATTTATGGTCCTCCTGCCTCAGCCTTCCAGAAATCTGTGATCACAGGTGTGTGCTACCACAGCTGGCTGGATTTGTACTTTGATAACGATGACCCAAACTGTTGGCTCTACCATCATCAAAAGCAAATGTTCTTCATTTACATGGGTATGAATTATCTTTGTTGTTTTTTCAACCAAAAGGAATCCGTTGGCCTGGTTTTTAAAAATCTGTATCACTGTGCACTGTTATGCAGATAAAGTTAATAGGGAATTATCAATCACTCAGTGAAATACCCCGAAGCTGAATTTGTAAATAATTAAAAAAATCATTTAAAAAGGAATTACAAAAACTAAAAATGATTAAAATTATTTATGGGATAAAACATGGCTTGTTAAATCATAGCTCTTAAGAAAAAATATCTACAGACATTTTTATGGAAAATATTTTATAGAAAAAGATGTGTTATATTCATACAGCATTTCAGTATGGATGAGGTGTGGCGTGAGGCTGGAAATGTGAAAGTGAGCCAGTAGAGGCAATCTAGGAAGGAAAAAGGATAGGTGTCCTAGAAGTTGTGAAGTTATCCCTCCCCTGTGACCCTTGGCTTTTTTGTTCGTAAAATAAGTGATAGAATACATAATGCTCGCTGCCTTTTGTAGTTCTAAAGCACTGCAATGACTGGATAATCGAGCATATTTTTATTCAGTGTTTTACATTCTTATTTTCACCTTTATTGTGAAATATGACTTTCTGTGCCACAGAAGTTTCTATCCCAAGAAGAAGGAAATTTAATTGTTAAATAAAATGAATTTATAATATTTAGATAGTGCCCTTCGTGAAGTCTTGAAACTGACAGCAGTATGTGGCCCTGAAATATAGATTTGAAAGGTTTAATATTGTCTTTCTCCCTCCTCCAGCGCGCACCCCCCCACATCCCTATTCTTATTGTTCCCCTTATCCATGACTATTTTTAGAAACCAGAAGCCAGTCTCAGAATATGCAGTGGTCATGACCTTACACATCTTCTATTTCTGTGTCGTATGCCACCCCAGAAGTCAAGATGTGAAACAAGTCAGCAAGAACACATACTGAACACTTGCTGTGAGTCCAGCTCATGCCAGCATACATGAAAGACAAATATGTAGCTTGCAGACAACCTAAGCCATATAGGTATAGATATAGTTAGATGTAGTTATTGATATAGATGTATCTGAAACCAACACTTTTGTATTTGATCCTTCTGCAACTCTATAACCACCTGATAAACACAAGGATGTTGTCTCTGAAGACTGTGATAGACAGACCTAGTGCACACAAAGAAATGATATCCTTATCTCCTTATAGTCTGTGCAAAAATATCTGGAAATCATGCATATCTTCTTGTCACACTACATTTGCTTGAGGAAAAGATGATAATTGGTATTTTGTCACCTAGGGCTAAAAAGTTGAGCATCTTTAGCTTTCACCAGAGAAAATAGAGTTCTAAGTCAGTTTGGGGGGGTGTTCATACATAAGGCATATTGTTACTAGTTGGATCATAATCATACATAAAATCTTCACTTAGTGCTAAGTATCTTCACTGCTAAACATAGAACAGTGGTTCTGTCTGCTCTGGCAATGGTACAGATAAAATGGCTGTTAAAATTCACTCAGTAGCTATCAGACATGAAAAGAGAGAACAGATTTGGTGTATAGAGAGTAAATTCAAAGGCATCATTTTTCTAATATAGCTCATAGATGTTTTAAAAAATAAGACATTAAGAAAGTTAATGGAGCATTTGTATAATATTTGATGTCTAGTTAATCTAAACAGAATTTCTTCTGCCATGTAGTATAAAATGGCAATTGTAGTTAATGATCTATGGGTCCAGTCTGGGAATACTAATTTCACTCACCTTTCAGCTACCAATTCAAGGGTCTATCTATTATTTATAATGTGCCCTGAACTTTAGTCAGTGAGATTTACTTCATTTATTAAAATTCAAAAGGACCAATGAAAAATTATTTGAGAATTATTATATAGCATTTTAGAAAAAGTAAGGGACATTTTCTGTAACATACATAGATTGTAATTATATAATTAGTGTATAATTACATCTGGATAGGCACATAAGATATCTGACAGAAAAAATAAAACTTATTAATGCAGTTTCAGCAACATTTGTGCAAAACACATCAGAGTACCATCAACTTAGAGGCATCAGGTATTTTTACTTCTTTTACTTAACGTACAAATGGCCATCTGATTTTTATTTATATTACTTTGAAGAAATCCAGTAATTTCAGCATTCATTAAATTATGTCTTCATTGTAGTCTCATTAAAACTTTTAGTATCATACAATGTTGGGCGTGGAGACTCACGCCCACCAGCCATCAATACCACATACCACAGTGCCGGCCGTAGTGGCTCACACCTGTAATCCCAGCATTCGGGAGGCAGAGACAGGAGGATTGCTGAGTTCAAGGCTTGCCTGGGCTACATAGTGAGCTCAGAGCCAGCCTGAACTACAAAGCGAGACCCTGTCTCAAAACAACAACAACAACAACAACAACAACAACAACAACAACAACAACAAACTTTTAGTATCAAAGCATAAAATGATCAAGATTGTATCATTTTTGTCATATTGTTGGTATTTTTTCTGATTGCATTTAATATATGCAGGTGTTAATGAGCTGTCAGAGAAATTGATTATATCATGCTTACTTTGGATGTTATTCATCATAATGTTTGAAGATGATATTCAAAGCAAAATATTTTAACAACATGACTATTTTTGTTTCCTTTTTAAATTTCTTTTACAAAAGAACTGTCCTGTGTTCCTTATATTACAAGCCACATAGCTGGCAAATAATACAAACCTTTAGAAACCATGATGTGGAAAATAAATTTCCAACAAATCATGCAAAGCCTGGAACATTGCCTCACTGTCAAAGGGGTATGATGACACTTGACTTCTTTCCAATTTCCTTTGGATCATGACAAGTGCTTGGTAATTCTCTGCTAAAGTGTGTTGAGCCATTTTGGGAAATTGTATCAACAGATGTTTCCATTAAGTTTATTGTGTGGTATAAAGTTTCTTTCAAAATAAAAGAAGACCCCTTCAGCTGGAATTCTGGAATATTTTTCCACTTGCCTCCTCATAGTTACAAAATTTATGCTACTTACTGAACTAGAACAATGAGTCCTGAATTGATCTGTGGGGCCAAGGATTGGAAAGATCAATAAATAATTTGAATATTTTATCTTCAGCATGAACCTATGGCAAAACAAGAGTAGAGGGAACACTATGAGTTATATATCTGTAGAAGATATTGTACTGAATACTAGATGCATTATATAAATTCATTTTCACATTCTGTCTGTAATTTATTTGATTATTTTATAATATTATACCCTTCTTGGGTTTCAGTTTACTTATGTATAAAGGTAATACATCTTGCCAACAAGGGCTGTGAATGATTCATTGAGATAATGAATGTATAGAACTATACAGTATTAGTGGAGATAGTTATTATTATGTAGCCATCATTTGTGAGGAATAAAGTTCATGATGGGATTGATGAAGATTTACCATGATTATCTATTGGAGAAGTGGTGGAAATTTTCCTTACTCCTTATATACTATGGGCCTGTTGCTGTTGGCAGGAAATAAAAGAGTGATATCAAGTAAAAATAAGAGGAGAAGTTCATGTGATCAGCCTTGATCCAGGACACATTGTCAGGATTGTGTTTTTTTGTTTGTTTGTTTGTTTTTCTTCCTGTGGTTACCAGAGACATTTTTGAAGATGAGACATTGTGTTCTAATGGTGTGTCTGTCATAGGAGGGATTATTCTAGTGACCTAAGAAGGAGGTACAAAGCATGTTTATCATCTTGACTAGATTGGTCAAAATTGAAGTGTTGAGCTGGGCGTGGTGGCTCATGCCTGTAATCCCATCACTCGGGAGGCAGAGGCAGGAGGTTTGCTGAGTTCAGGGCATGCCTGGGCTACATAGTGAGCTCGGCCAGCCTGAACTACAAAGCAAGACTGTCTCAAAAAAAAAAATTGAAGTGTTGGCATCACAGCTAGAAATGAAGATGAAAGGATTCAAGTTGTCCATGACTTTACATTACTGGGACAGTTAGAGTTTTCTTCTGAGCAGTCTGATGATAGAAAAGGAGAACTATATGTTTCTTCTAAATATTGAGCAAGAGCTAAGATTTCACAGTAAACTAGTTGTGACAACGTGATCAGCATTTTTAGAGTCCCTGATTTTTGTGTCCTCATTTGCAAAGACATGTTCAACCACCTATTTTTTTAAAATGATGCATAAATATATGCTTATGGTTTACAAACTCTAGACAGACACAAAGTGGGGATAACAATTCTGCTAATATTCCAGTATCATGACAGAGGTAAGTCAGGAGACAATAAAGTATGAATAGAAGTTAAGGGTATGAAGGTAACCAGAATACTGCAGTAGGCAGAAAAACTCTGCTTCAGAGAAAAAGAGTGTTATAGGAACCATATTGTATTTAATAAGAAGTGACTTTCTACTCTGATTTTCTTTAGTGGACTCATTTAACTTATAGCTACAGGGCTGTAGAATAGTCCAGGTCCTAAACACAAGCTTGTTCTGAATGTTAGTGCTCTAAGATGAATCCGGAAATGGCTCAGCAGTCCCACACAAAGTGGTATCACAACTGTTAAATAGCTGTCATTTCATGTAAGAGCAAAGCAATTGCTATGGTTCTTTACTATGTTTAGGAAATCTCTCTTATGTATGGAAAGAAGAGCAGCATAAGACTGGTTTGAGTCAAAATACAAGAGATAGCACGAATAATACAAAGCAAGTGTTGTGGCAACTCATCTGAGCACCATTAGCCTCTAGATGGAACCCCCAAGCAAGTTAGGAGGAACACCCCCACTCCCCTCCCACACTCCCTCAAAAGGCTGCCAATTTCATAGCATCCGTATCTACTTGCTAAGATATCTGTCACAGATTAATGTCTTAGGGCTGGGGATTTAGCTCAAGTGGTACTGTGCCTACCTTGGAAGCATAAGAACCCAAGTTCAATCCCAAGTACTGGGAAAAAAATGTCTAAACTAACACTCTGGATATGGAGAATCAAACAGCTGTTGATTACTGACTTTTTACTCATGATTTTGCATTTTCTTTATAGTGATTCTATAAAGTATATTTTGTGCATCTTACTGAAATTTTAAAAATACTTCCAACTGCACTCACTTAAGAGACTAATAGTGTATCTTATACAAGGATATGAAATTATTTCAGTCGGACTTGCTTTTAGTTATATTGGTTCTATGGTGTTATGATGTGTACTTTGGACTCTGACTCGTTTTCAGTGAACTTAGAATGTCTCCTTGTGGTCACAGGATTCATTCTAGGCGAGATTTGGGCCCTTTCAGAATCTCTTGTTTTAAATTACTTCCAGGAATTCTCCCACTTTTAGAAAATTATTAATAAAATATTTCATTAAAAGTCAAGAGATTATCATCTTCTTATGAAGATATCTGAACACTTCATGACTATTTTCTTTGACAATTAAAGTGAGCAGGAAATGTATAAGAAATTACCATAATAAATATTTTCACCATCCTCTACCTTTCCTATTTATATAATGTAATCAAAACTATCTACTATTGTACTAACCATAAAATATGGAAGTGTTTTACTGGTCTTAGAAATTGTGAATGATCACAATGTTGACAATTTAACAGTGATCTTTATAAATGATGATTCCTATAGTATCTAGTAGACTTAGCCACAACAAGCTGCTTTGGGTCGAGAATTTTGGAAAGGCATTTTGTGAATGTAATAAGAAGGTGAATAAGCAGTAAATGTATCACATGCTTGCTGAAACTTACATTCAAACCATCATAAAATTCTCTATATATTAACTTTATACAATTCATGGTTGTAAAAAACATATGGCAAGAGATTGAATTTATGCTTTAATAAGCACATATATTGTAGGCCATGGAAGATTTTTTTTGTTGCTGTTGAGAACACAAAATGAAGCTTGAGATTCCAGAAGTGAGAGAAGACAAGAATTTGAGTGTTTAGTAGGAGTCAAGACCAAGGTTAGAGTTTCTAATGGTGTAGAATTTAAAGTGTTCTTAGTGTACTAAAGTAAAAGACTTTCAGAAGAATGAAAATAAACACATCACATTAGATAAGAGTTCAAATGTGTTGTGTATACAGGTGCCAAATCATACTAGTAACCAATGTTTGGTGGATCAATTGATCTTTTTCTCCTTACCTATTCCCAATTTTGGATAGTTCCTTCCATCTTGCTTATCAATTCCCTACCTCTATCATAGATACATCAACCTATGGACATATGTTGGGCCATTCCAGGTATAAACAAATGTGTTCATAAGTAGCATTCCACATGACTACCCAGAACCACATCTAACTCTTCCTAAATTTCTATAGATAAGCCAGCTATAAACAAACCATTGAAAATACTAAAAGGATATAAATATTTATATTAAAATCATTTTACACAGGCACATTCATGCAAACATACACATTTACAATCCATTTTTGCACACATCTACATAAGTTATATCGTTTTAGCTTATGGAAGAGAAATTACTCATACCAATGTGTAGGTTTCCTATATTCTGTGAGACTTTCTTGGCCTCGACTCAGATGTAAGCAACACCATTTCCCAAAGAAAAATGGCTTGTGCTACATATAGTTGTGAGTTCTTATGAAACAAGATGATCTGAGGTAAATGCTGCCATTCTTCATGAACAGATATTTCTCATATTTTGAAAGAGCTTTATTGTTTTATTTATCCACTCTGTGCTTGGAAACATATTAGTTAAATAACTACATAATAATTTCAAGACATCTGAAAATATTTTTATCCTAGAAATGGATGTCTTTAGTGATATTTTAAGACAGTTTCCCTATTCTGTATGAAATAGCAATGCCAACAGTGAAAATATGGTTGTTGGAGAGCTCCATTTTCAGTTTTGACACAGAAACTTATATCACAACAACCTTTCCACTGAGAAAAGCTATAAAAGCTGGATAAAATACAAAGAACAGCTGTTTAAAGGCTTCAGACGGCAGTGAAAGAAGTCAGAACTTGTGAGGCCAATGCTCTATGAATAATAAAATACATTATGATGAACCTGACCTTTTCTGTTTATCTCCTTTAGGATAAGATTATGGCTAATAAGTAAACAAACCTTGCTGTGATTTTGATTGGTATTGAATAATACCATTAATGAACTAATCTGATAATGTATAGAGCACTGTACCACAGAATTATAGTACATACTCTTCAAATGTACTTGTCAAGTTACCAATAACTGTTACAGATCAAGAAAGAAATAGAGATTAAGTTCATCTAAGTGAGTAGAATTAAATATCAGTAACAAAATTTAACAGTAAATCCCTTAATATTTGACATTATGATTTCTCATGACAAGTAAATTGTACCATAAAAGAAATCATAATGGATACTAGAAAATGCAAGGAAAGCAGTGGTAATACAGTTGACATATAATAATATATGGGAAGCAAAACCATGCCTACATGCAAATTTGCAGACGTGTATACATTGGAAGACTGATGATAAAGAATTTAATGTATTTCTCTTAAGAGACTACACAAACAGAAAATTAATCCCCAATTAGAATAAGCAATAATTATATGAGGCAAAAACTAATAATTAAGAAATAAGACAAAACAAATTCAAACTGTTTATTTTTAAAAAAAATAACATTGAGGGCCAGAGGGTTAGCTCAGTGGTTCCGGCGCCTACCTCGCAAACGCAAGGTCCTCAGTTCAATCCTGGTAACCACATACAATGCTGGGCGTGGTGACTCATGCCCACCAGCAATCAATACCACATACCACAGTGCCGGGTGTGGTGGCTCACGCCTGTCATCCCAGCACTCGGGAGGCAGAGACAGGAGGATTGCTCAGTTCCAGGCTTGCCTGGGCTGCATAGTGAGCTCATAGCCAGCCTGAACTACAAAGCAAGACCCTGTCTCAAACAACAACAACAACAACAACAAGAAAAACATTGAACACTTAAGTCAAAAGAGAAAATAAAAGGATGCACAAATGATATCAGAATCAAAAAAGGAAATTATTATTGGTTCTATCTTAGTCATTTTTATTGCAATCACTACATAATATCCAGCACTCACAATTCTAAATAGGAAGGTTTATTTTTGTTCCCAGTTTGTAGAGGTTTCAGTCTTTTGTTGGCTGGTGCCAAGGCAGGGCAGCATGGCAGAAACATATGGCAGACAAAAATACGTTCATGTTATGAAGACAGAAAGCAGAGAGGCATAAAGTAAGGGAGAAAGGAGGGAACCATACTCTTCTAGGCCATTCCCCACTGGCCTATCTCCTCCTACTAGACATCACCTCCCAACATCACATTTAGCTATATGCATGGTAAGTATCATATCACCATGATCAAATTACTTCCCAAAGCCACACATACGAGTGAATGAAGCTTTGGGGGACATCTAGATATAAACCATACCAATCTCTCCCTAAACCCCCAAAGACCCATCCACATCCCTTTACTCAAAACACATACAGTGAAACTCCTCACCAAAGACCTAATGGTTTCAGACTTACTACAGGTTTTAGGCTCATGAAGAATGCAAGACTAGTGTGGATCAGGAAGGCTTCAATCCAGATTTCAAAGGAAGGTGTGGGCGGTCAGGAAGTGTGGCCCCGAGAATACAATGTATGAAGCTGTGGTGTGAAGCTGCAAATGCAGTGGAATTCCCAGAAGGCTGGAAAATCCAGGATCATGAAATGTTTAAGAAAAGCTGCAAGTAGTAAACAAAGCCAGCCCAAGAGAGGGACCATGAGAATGTAACCAGCTCTCCCTTGTGTTGTGATCTGGGTTTTCATTTTAGCTGAAGGAAGTTTGAAACCAACAAAATAGCATGTAGCATGCAGTGGGAACTGATTGTTTAATAGAGCAATAAAGCAAATAGTTCCCCACTTGTTGGAAGTGTGTTCCATAAGTGGACACCATCAGTGTTCAACATTGGCTTTTTATGCAGTTTTTGGGATAGGTGAACATGACAACACACAGGGATGTCTCTGATTACTGGTAGGCCTTTGATGTCTGGACAGCAATTTGTTTTATTTGTATTTTCCTTTTGGGGGCTTTTAAAAATTTTGTTAGGGACTTTTGTTTTTATATTTTCTTAAGCCCTGATAGTTTATTTCACTTAATTGAGTATTTGTTAACTTATTTAGGCCCTGACTTAGTTTACTTTAGGTTAACTATTTAGGATCTGTGCATCATCTGTATAAAGTTTGTGTCTTTTTAGTTTTAAGGGGAGTTCCATAAAGGTAATGCTTTCCAAGCAGTTGATAGTATAACTTGCACAGATTTCCCTGGGTACTGGATATGGAATTAAGGGATTTATTGTTTGCCCTTCTGGATGGTATTCTTGCTTTTGTCGCATACTTTTCTATCCCTTATTTATACCCTTCGGAATGAGAATGTTTATACTGTGCCATTGTATGTTGGAAGTTTTTAACTTTGTTTTCATTTTTGTGAGGGGTTCACACCTGAGTTTATATTAATTTTCCAGGAGACTTTGGACGTTGACTCGAACGTGGAAAACACAAAGGACTGTCACTAGCTGAAAAGTAACCAGGGTTATTCTGTTTGGTTGTTTTTTGTTTTGTTTTGTTTTTTACCTTGGGTGAAGGAATCAAGAGCCTAGATGGCTGAGCTTTGTGAACCGAATCTTAAGGAACAAATTCCCTAGTATTCTCCTGGAGATTTTTTCTCAAAGAAATCTTTTGCTTTAGCAGTTGTGAGCCTGCAAAGGGTAGACCCTTTTTCCTTTCCTCAAGGCATTTTTCTCATTGTCCGGTTTCAAAGTACTAGGTGTACTACTATTTTCTTTTTTTAGTTTATCTTTATCTGTATTGGTACATTCTATATACACATCATGATCACAGTCAATATTGGAAATTTGTACCAGTGTATGGCATGATTTAATTCTCATTTTTTTACAATACCCCTACCCACCCCACAAGCCTCCACCACCTAAATACATAAACTTTGCTTCTCTTTTTAGCCCTCATTACTCATCCTTCCACCACGTTTCCCTTTGAATATTTTATATTTCACAATATATCATACATTGTAGAGGTCATTAACATCTTCAGTTTCTCATACCAGAGGACAGATGTGATAATTACAGATCTGTGACTTATTTATTTTACTTATGAGCATGTCCTTAAGGTATGTCCATTTGAGTATAAATGACTAAAGCTTATCATTCTTTAAGGCAGAATGATACTTCTTTTAATAGAAAAACTACATCTTCTTTATCCAGTCTCCACTTGATGGGCATTTGGGTTGTTTCCAAGTTTTAACTATCACAAACTGAGCTGGTATGAACATGGGTGTGCAAAGTCTCTATGACATGATTCTTTTAATTCTTTTGTGTGTATTCCTAGCAGGGCAATAGCAGGGTCAAATGGGACCTCTAATAATAATAATATATATATATATATTTTTTAATTTTTAATTTTTTTTTGTGGTACCAGGGATCGAACTCAGGTCCTTATGCTTCCAAGGTTGGCGCGGTACCTCTTGAGCTAAATCCCCAGCAATAATAGATTTTTTAGGGATCTCCACACTGACTTCAGTAGATGTTTTACCAGTCTGCTTTTCAGCAGTCAAGTTATCTTCTTCATTTCTGTAGGCCTTAACTTGACAGGTGCTTCCTTTCTGGTGAAATTAAAAAGTTTTAAATCATTCACTTAGGTTTTATCTTGTTCTTGATGTTCAAGGCACAGCAGGCTAAAAGTGCCAACAGTGGCCAAGCCACCAATTCAACATTAGATTGCCTTGTCAGGCGAGGTGGCTCATGCCTGTAATCCCAGCATTGAGGAGGAAGAGGCAGGAGGATTTCTCAGTTCAAGGATTGCCAGGGCTCCATAGTATGCTCAGGGCCAGCCTGGCTTACAAAGCAAGATCCTGTCTCACAAAAGAAGGCAAGAAAGCAAGAAAGGAAATTCTTCTGCCAATTATTCTGCCACCTTTAATCTCAATCTTTTGTACTACGTCAGATGTTGAACAAAATATAGATAAATTTTCTCTCAGCATGGAACCCCAGTGCCCTTGAACCCAAGTATCTATGGAGTCCTTGTTTCCAACAGAAACCTCTTGAGTTTGGTCTTTACTTGCTGTATTACTTGTCAAGATTTTTGTCTTCTGAGCACTGAACATAATTTTTCATTGAGCTCAGCTCACAAGAATGTAGGATACTTCTCCAGCCAACATTTCCAAAAGTTTCCATACTCCTTCTGCAACCCAGTTCCAAAGGTCCTGAATTAAATCACCAGGTAGCTTCACAGCAATAACTACACTTCTCTGGCACCTAAATATGTCTTAGTATTTTTTCTTTATTATCACTAGCACACAATAACCAGTACCCACAATTCTAAAGAGGAAAGGTTTATTCTGGTTCATAGTTTATAGAGTTTTCAGTCCTCTATCAGCTGGCGCCAAGGTAAGGCAACGTGGCAGAGGGGCATAGAGAGAGAAAAATGTCACCATGGCTTGATAGCAGAAAGTAGAGATCAAGAGAGAAAGGAGGGAGATAAGTCCATCTAGCCCAAGCTTCCATTCACTCACCATCTCCAACAAAGCCTCTTTGCCCATCATATTTATCTACAAACTTATTAGTGGACTAATCAATTGATGTGTATCACACACTCATGATCTAATCACTTCACCAAAGCACCAGCTAGTGGTTCATGAAGTTTTGGGATATAGATATAAAATCTAAATATAAACTACAATAGAGGGCCAGAGATTTAGCATAGTGGTTCCACCAACTGCCTAGCAAGTGCAAGGCCCCTAGTTCAATCCCTGGTAACCACATACAACAATACTGGGCGTGGTGGCTCACACCCACCGTCAATCATTACCACATACCACACATGCTGGGTTTGGTGGCTCAAGCCTGTAATCCTAGCACTGGGGAGGCAGAGGAAGGAGGACTGCTGAGTTCAAGGTTTGCCTGGGCTACATAGTGAGCTCAGGGCTAGCCTGAACTACAAAGCAAGCCCCTGTCTCAAAAAAACAAAACAAACAAAAACTACAATAGATCTCTAGCTTTTAAAAGCTTATGAGGATATTATGCATATTTTGATAATTTAATTAAAATGAATCATTGAAAACACCATGAATAAAACTAACAAAGAAAGGAAACAATCATTTTATGTTCAGTAAATAAGCCTGAAGTTCAAAACCTAATTTCACATCAAATTGAATGTTCAGTTCATGTCACCAGTGGATTCTTTAAAAATATGTAAAGAACAGAGGAATTTATATTTATTCACTTTATACAAACTCTTTTAGAATTTAAGGAAGATTTCTAGTTTTTCTACAAAACCACTATACTCTAATAGGAAAATCTGTGAAGATACTATAAAATAATAATTAGTACACAAACAATACTTAACATATATACAGAAAAGTGAAATAAAATGGATTTGATTTCCTAACATAATATTTAAATTTTCTGCCTCAGTTTATGATTGTAAACTGTGGAAATTTCTGGTGACCTCATTTTCTAAATTATTACAAACAGTTTTGAAAAAAATAAAGGCCCTCTAATTTTTTTCATTATTCAGTAAACTTTATTGGTATATTATATACACAGCTCCCAACCACACAAAATATTGGGGAATTTGTACCAGTATGTGAAAAAGGTCAATTC
>PVIC010045088.1:0-14768 GCA_004025085.1 Thryonomys swinderianus
CAGGGCCAGCCTGAACTACAAAGCGAGACCCTGTCTCAAAAAAAAAAAAAAAAGAATTAAAAGCATCATGTCTGGCTCACGCCTGTAATCCCAGCACTCGGGAGGCAGAGACAGGAGGATTGCTGAGTTCGCGGCAGCTTGCCTGGGCACTATAGTGAGCCCAGGGCCAGCCTGAACTACAAAGTGAGACCCTGTCTCAAAAAAAGAAAAAGCATCATGTCACAGTCATATATGCACACCCATGTTTATAGTGACACAGTTTGTAATAGCTACATCCTGAAAACAGCCCAAATGTCCACCAACTGACAAGTGAATAAAGATGTGGCTTTTATGTGCCATGGAGTACTACTCTGCCACAAAGAAGCACAAGCTTGAGACAGTGCCAGCTGGATGCACTCTGAGAGCACTCTTCAGTGAAATAAATCAGGCATGTGTTTAGATACCACACTGTTGCTCTGGTGTAAGAAACCAAAAGTAGAAATAAGGACTGAAATGTATAACAGTTATTAGGGAATGGGAAGAAAATGTGCAAATGGGGAGGGGAACAAAAGAGGGGGAGGGAGGAAGGAAAGAAGGGACGAAAAGAAAAGTAGAAATAGGGCCAGGGATTTAGCTCAGTGGTTCCAGCATCTACCTGGCAAATGCAAGGTCTCGAGTTTGATCCCCAGTACCACATACCACAGTGACAAGTGTGGTGGCTCACACCTGTAATCCCAGCACCTGAGAGGCAGAAGCAGGAGATTGCCAAGGATTCAAGGCTACATAGTGAGTTCAGAGCCAGCCTGAACTACAAAGTTGAGACCTTGTCTCAAAAACACTAATTAAAAAAAAAAAAAAGGAAAAAAATGGAACAAAACTATTGTACATAGGGAAGGGAGGAGGGGCTAAGGCAGGGGATGGGATAAAAAGAAGCAGCAGGACATATGTTCAGGTGCAAATGCCTTGTGATGAGTATTGTCATTAGTTGATCTAGAATCTACATACAAAAAAATAGTATGCAAGACTTAGGTCTTATCCATGGGACAGCGCCACCGGCTGCATAACAAAACACTCCCACCCCACACGCAGGTGCACCCCACTCAGGGCCCCCATGGGCCAGGACCCCTGGCCTCTGGCTGTTTCTGGGGGGACACTGGTCCCCTGTACCAGGCCCAGCCTGATGCCTCTGGTGACTCTCCCTGTCCAGAGGTGAGCATGGCCCGGGCACACATGGGCATGGCCCTCACTCAGCCTCGCTGTTAGTTTCCTTCAGCTCTTCAGCTACTCTACCAACTCCCAGGTTCCTCCATGTCCCTCTCAGACACCACAGCTCCCTAAGGGCCAAGAGGTTTGTTTTCTGCACAGAGTTTTGACACTGCTTATCAGGCCGTTCAATAAACATCTGTTTTCAATCAGTTGGACAAGCCAGGTGTCACCCCAGCACTTGGGAGGCTGAGGCAGAGGGATCGCCATGAGTTTGGGGCCAGTCTGGGCTACACAGAAGGACCCCTGTCTCAAAGGGCAAAGAGGGATAAGTTTCTGGCCGGCAGTCAGTACCTCCATGCTTTTAAACTCGTTGTTGTAGCCATGGGTGCCGCCTCCGCAGGACGTGCTTCCCTTGTTCCTGCGGAGAGAGGGTGTCACTGTGCCGCCAGCATCCGGGGTCCTCAGAGAGCTGCTGCTGCTTCTCCACAGAAGCAGATGCAGATGCTTTTGCCAACAACAGCACAGGTGTGTTGTCCACGGGGACTACACCCAACAGCAGGGCCATATGTCCCTCGGCCCTTGGACACGCATGAAAGAGAAACAACAGGGGTGCCCAGGGATGAAAAGACTGTGCCCACCTGACTAAGAAGAGTTTGGTGAATGTCAGGCTTCGCATACTTTGGTGTGTTATGAATAAACTCTTGCAACTGGGGAAATGTATCTATTCGTACTTCACTGTAGAAATATTTAGAGATACGGCATAAAAGCGGGAATAAACACTCGGGGTGGCCAGGCGTGGTGATGCCTGTCATCCTAGTGGGGCAGAGGCTGAGGCAGGAGGGTTGCCGCAAGCTGGGGGCCAGCTGGGGCTACAGAGTGAGCTCCAGCCTGAACTGAACTCTGAGCACATGATCTGTCCTCTGCCCTCTGACTCACATCTGAGTCTCTCGATGGAGCAGTGTCAGCACTTTGTGCCCAGTTTATTTTCCTACCTAGAAAGTAAACAGTGACAAGTGGGTCTAGATTTTCGCAAAGCAACAATGTTCCATCAGCTCCCAGTGAAGACTCCAGTGTCTAAAGTCTGGACTGAAAAGGTTTCTCTCATGTGCCTCTTCTTCCTCCTTCCCCAGGCACACAGTACACACATGCACACGCACATGCACAGAGGTACACACACGCTTGCATCCTCATGGAGTGTTTTCTAAGAGCTTAACTGAAAAGAGATGAGAAATCTAGGGCATTAAAAAAAGTTTTAAAAATTCATAACAGATTCTCACTCAGTTCAAGTAGAAAATAAACAGGAATCCCGGCTGTGAGCAGGACCCGCTCAGCCCCATCTGTCGCCTGGAGGGAGGGAGCTGCCGAAACTGCCAGGTCCCGCCCTTCCCTTCATCAGTGCCCGCAGAGTGGCTACTGTGGGGTAGAGTTTGTTCATAAAGATAGTTTTACTTGCTAGGTGTGGTGATGTACACCTGTCATCCCAGCCCTCAGGAGGCTGAAGCAGGAGGGTCACTGGGAGTCTGAGGCCAGCCTGGATTACATAGTGAGTTCAAGGCCAGCCTGAGCCATATACTAAGACCCTTTCTCAAATACACAGTTTCACAAGGTTACTGGAATTATCTGATTGAAGTTAATTAAGATTTAAAATCTGAACCAAAGGCTGAAGTATTCATTCATTAAAAGAAAGTATTTTGAGCCAAATCTTCAGTTACACCTTCTGAAGTTGGTCCAATTTTTGTAATTGTTTTCAGGAAAAAATTGACCTAATATTTCTTCTATTTCCATCTCCTAAGCCACCCATTAAAAAGAAGATAGTAAATAATGCAAATTCTCAGGCAGAAGCACAAGGTGAATCCACCTCCGAGGAAGCTCCACGTTGCAGGGGGACCCAGGGTTGCTGCGAGTTCGAGGCCAACTTGGGCCTCACAGCAAGACGCTGTCTCAAAAAAGCAGCTAAGGACAGGGCACGCCGCTCAGCGCCCAGGATCCGGCACGGGGGATCAATCTTGGGAGATCAATCTTTGGAGTGTCTACTCTTCACACACTTTCCTGCTCTGCGGCGCCATCGGTAAATGTTTGCAGGTGGCGCCCCCTTCCGCTCATGTCTATTTACATAACACATACCTGAAGAACCAGCAAGTTTATACTACTACCACTATTTTGGTTTTTGGAGGCAAGGTTTCTCTAGGTAGCCCAGGCTGTCCTTGAACTCATAGTGATCCTCCTGCCTCAGTTTCCCAAGTCTGGGATTACAGACTACGCCACCATGGCCTGCGGTTTTGTTTTCTGCAGTTTTCCTTTTTGCTCCAGACTTAGGGGATTCTGTCAGAGAATTTCCTGAGCCCCAGCAGGGCCAGAAGGCAGAGCTCAGAAGCACCGTTCTCAAGGAGACCACTGCCTTCTAGTGGTGATGGGTGGAACTGCAGGACAGGAGTAAAGGAAATGGTGCCTCGGACCGCAGGTTAATAGCTACCAGCCTCGTGTAAAGGGCCCCCAAGGTGTGACTAAATTAAGTGCAAAATAAAAGATAGATAACAGGAAACAGGGAGAAGCAACCTGAGAGATGGAGGGGGAGAGAATGAAGATGCTAGGTTCGAGTACCAACCCCCCAGGACGGATGTGATCCTGACTACTGCAAACAAGTACCTAAAAAAGTGGGCAGGCATGGGGGGTGCACACCTGGAAAACAACAACTGGGAGGCTGAGGTGGGAAGGTCGCTGCAAGTTAAACCAATGATAATTTTTTAAAAGATCATTGATTGGGGGGAAAAAAAGACTGTAAAACACGGATGCTGTGTGAGCTGAGTCCTGAGCCCTGTCCCTCAGCTCCTGTCTCCCACAGACATTTCAGACACGGGACCCCATGGGCGTCCAACCGGACTAAGTCCACACACATAGGTTAGGGAGGAAAAGGCCTGGGATAGGCTATTTCTACCCACTTCCGCACGTGGACAGGAACACATTAGGGGTCCTTCACGGCACGTTTGGGGCACCGGACACCCTGCGGCCCCATGTGTGGGGTGCAGGGAGTCGGGGTGGGCTTCGTTTTCTCTGAGAATGTGGTATTTTATACAGGCTCAGTGAGCAGCACTAGGCTCAGAAATGAGAGATAAAACTCACAACTAACTGGCTAATTTAGTATGAGCACTGGGAAGAGGCTCTTCAGTTTGTTTTCGAACCAAGGTTTCACTAAGGGGCTGAGGCTGGACTCAGACTCACAGTGACCCTCCTGCCTCAGCCTCCCAAGGGCCAGGATCAGAAGCATGCACAAGGGCTCTTTTGTGAAACAGGAAGATGACAAATATCTTGAGGGGTCCTGTGGGCAGCCAGCCTCTTGCAGCTGAGGGTGACTCAAGACTCAGGCCCCTCGACCTGGAGTCTGGAGCCCCCTCCTGGCCTAGCTCGGGAAGCTGGGTGCTATCATCCGGAACCAGACATAGCCCTGAGGACTTGGGGATCCTGTGTGGGGCAGGGTCACCGCCTGCGGGAAAGGAGGGAAAGGAGGGAAGGGTCGCACCACTGACCTGGCCGCCAGCCACTGCCGCTCCACCAGCAGCTGTGCGCGGTCAATGCGCAAGTTCTTGGCGAAGTGCAGGCGCTTGGGCAGGTCCGGGCTCAGGTAGGGCTTAAAGTGCTGCTCCGGCCTTCGGCACTGGAGGGAGAGTGAAGATTCTCCGGTGAGACACAGAATACTCGAACAAACTCAAGCACTTCATCTTGAGACAATTTACTAAGCACTTTTTAGAAGTTAAGGGATTTCAGATTAGCTAGTAAAGTAGTATTAAACCTATTATTAGCACACTCAGATTCTCTATATTATTCTCCTTTCATCCTTGCAATAACAATTAGGTTGGAAATAAAATTTCACATTAATCATGATCAGGAGTTTGCTGGTTCATTCCTGAATAGAATATACATCTGAATCCACTGTAAACACCACACCCTTCTTGGCGGAAAATCAATGTCTCCAGTTAGAATACATGAAAAGCAAACATGTTGAGATGGTAAAAAATTAAAAATCAGTTTTATTCACCAAAAAATGTCTTCCTAGCTGACTTAATTTCTTTTAAGTAACTACTGGTTTAGTTTTCATAGCTTTTGAAACCATCTTTCTATTTTAAAAATTCATGGGTTCATCACAAATCAGTGTAAAAAATATTTTTTGTTTTTGTTTTCTGAGACAGGGTCTTGCTGTGTAGTCCAGGGTGCCCTCAGAGTCATGGGAATTCTCCTGCCTCAGCCTCCAAATGCCAGGATTACAGTTGTGCACCATCACTTGGTTAAAGTTTTACAAAGCTTTGTTTCTGTAATAATCAGTATGGTAAATATACAGCATATGCTAAACCTTTAAAAGTGCAAATCTTTAATATCTCAATGAAAAGGAAAACAAGGATGAAAAATAAGTCTAGGAAGACCTTTTGTCGTGACCTCTCTGGAATAAACACTCAGGCACCACAATAAAGGGAAGTTGCTGCTATTTCAGTTTCTCATGTTCCTGAACAGTACTTCTCATCTGTATTACAAACCCATGTCACATTCTATTTATATTAGAAAAATGAGAAACTGAAACACAGCTTACAAAAGCATTCAAAACCAGGGAGAGAACAGGAGGCACAAGGCCAGCTCTGGCTGGACCCCCTCTGCTTTCTGCCCACCGACATGGGTCTGGTCCGTGGGCCAGATGATGTTCCACACCCTGTGGTGCAGTTGAAGGAGACCTAGAGGAAGCTGCGTGCAATGCTAAAGGCTGGAGAAGTGTGATATTATCATTTGCATTTGAGAACTGAGATGAGGAAAACAGTTGAGATGAAATTTGGGTCACGTGTCCGAGGCTGAGGCAGGAGGAGCACCGTGAATTCGAGGCTGGCCTGGATTACATAATGAAGTTCTGTCACAAAAACCAAAACGAGGTTGGTGCTGGTGTCTTTGAGCCAGGATACCTGGTGCCAGAGAGCACCAGCTCAGGCGGGGCTCTCCGGGACAGCGCGCTCCTGGAGGTTCCCGCAGCAGCAGAAGTTTGTGTCTGGGGTCCCAAATCTGCCGTTCGGTCCTCTGTAGTCCTACGATTATTAGCTGTCTGTTCCTCGACCACAGAACCCCAGCTCCACAGTGGCGGGCAGTGTCACAACCGGAGACACCACACACCCAAACTGCCGGGAACTGCCTCCCGCAGCTGCGCTGCACCGCACTGCACCGCCAGGGGGCGACAGAGCCCGAGGCCGGGAGGAGCGAAGCAGTACAACAGGGGCGTGGTCCAGGCTGCCGTCAGCCTCCACACTCAACTGCACGGTTTCTACTCTAGTAAGTACATTCTTCCAGCTCCTTTTCTTTGCGAGCGTAACTCTCAGGGATCCCACATGCCAGGTGTGTCTGCGTTGGTGAACGCACCGCACACACGACTGAGCGCGGAGGCTGCTGAGCCAGCACCGCCGAACCCCGCCCCACGGAGGCGCCGCGCAGAACCGTACTTACACTGAGAGCGCGGACAAGTTCTTCGGCATCAACTGCTCAAGGGAGAAAGAAAAATCAATTACAACTGGGATTGAACAGGGCTCAGTGCAGACAGATCTCACACATACTCTAAATTACTAGTGACGGCAAAAATTATTTTAGTGTTTCAGAATAGAGTAGAAGATTTGAGGTATTGTGGCACACACCTTTAGTCTCAGCTATTCAGGAAGCTGAGGCAGGAGGATTGCAAATTCAAGGCTAGCCTGGGCAACGCAACAAGACCCTATCTCAAAATAAATACATAAATTCAAAGGCTGGGGTCGCAGGTCAATGGTAGAGCAGTTGTCCAGCGTGCAAGGCCCTGGGTTCATTCCCAGTACCTCAAATGAAAAAAAAAGATATACTTTAATCCTATGCTGTTAAATACCACAACACCACAGACCTTATAGACCCATTATTTGTAAACTGGGAGTGTGACTGGTTTCTGTGTTCTGCACAGAAGTCACAAGAGGATCTACAGCCCTGCTCGCCCTCAGAATTGGGAGTTAGGGTCGGAACATTCAGCCTCCCCCTGACCCCATCACTCCACGCGGGTCTCCGAGCTCACAGCTGTAGAAGTCCTGAGGAATATTCCGAGCCCGGAAGCGGGGAGCGGGCCCCTGATACATGTAGAAGTTCATGTGGGGGATGTAATCACTCATGTACTCCATCTTGTCACAGAAGGTCTGGTCCATTCCTGAGTGGAAAAAGACACGCGTAGAAACAGGAAGACGGGTGGGGCATGGGAGGCTCACCGATCAGCCCAGCACTTGGGAGAGCCTGAGGCAGGAGGATCGCAAATTCAAACACAGCGCAGACAACGTAGCAACTGAGAAAGACCCTGTCTCAAAATAAACAGACCAAGTATTGTAGACAACTAACTTGGTTAAAAAGACTGGGCCCCACTACGGGGGGACAGACAGGGATGGGCCCTCGAAGAAGTCAGCACAGCTGGCCTGGAGACTCATTCCTCAAAGGCCAGGCTTCCACACAAAAACTGGCGTCCCCACACACTTCCCTGGTGACGAACACTGTGAGAGACACTCTGAAAGATGTCGATCTTCTAGAGTGGGAACCAAGCCCTCCTGCCCAGGCTTCCCAGGAAGTTTCTACTCGGTTCATACGAGCTCCTTCTGACTTGCTTCCCCATTAGATCCCCACTTAATCTCACTTAAGAGATGAAATTGGTAACCTTATTGGCTCACCATAGTTTAGTCCCACCTCATACTCATCTCCCCTTTCCCATTGGCTCAATGTTACCTAAGTGGTGATACTTTTAATCTTATTAGTCAACTACAGTTTTGTCTCACCTTGAACCCACCTCACATTGCAGCTTTGCTCAATAAAACACCCTTGAGGAACAGGGTCCCTAGGTCCCACTTTCTGGTCCCTCTTCTCTCTCTCAGACAGAAGCTAAATTTCTCTCAGTAAACTCTTCCCTAGGGTTCATTCTTCGGTTTTAGAGAGCTGCATTATTTGGAGGTCCAGTGATGATGACCCAGATTTCAGTCCGAGGTGCTGCTTGGAGCACCTGTGTTCAATCCTGGGAAGGGCCTGTGTGCGATCCCGCCACTCTGGGGTCTGCCCCGTCTCCTTCTGTGACACCGTGTGCAGCAGTGACACATCCCGCATTCCAGGGGCTGGCCTTTGCCAGCCCTCCTGGTGAGGAAGCCCTCTGGCCACTTCCTGCCGCCCCTGCTTCCCTTTTGTCCAGACCCTGGGCTCCTCTGCCCTCTGCCCAGGCGGACACGTCCCCCTCTCCGCATGGTGTCCCCACACACTGCGTGACCCCAAAACCTAATATCCACGGGGACCCTGCCTCAAGCGCAAACTAAAGGCTTCAAGGAGCCCGTACCGTGGTCAGCCAGCAGGATCAGGTTGACACAGTCCAGCAGGCCCCGCTGCGCCAGCCCCTCCATCAGCATGCCGAAGGCCCGGTCCACCAGCTGCAGGGCTTGGACCACCTACGGGGGGACCTGAGTCAGCCGCAACCTCATCAAGGCTGGAGTTCAAAGAGCCTTGCGCGATGAAGGAACTCTACTCGCACATGTAAACCACACCACCAGGACCTCAGGAGTGTGACCGGGTATGATTAGGAAGCCTGTACACAACAGGACCACAGGGGGCTTTGCTTGAAATGTGCATCAACATGGTGGTTACCATGCTGTATCTGTGGTGTGTGCATAGGAATATGTGTGAATTTATTGAGATAAGGTCTCCATGCATCCTAGGCTGGCCTCAAACTCTCAGCGATTCTCCTGCCTCAGCCACCACACCTGATCACGTGCAGTTCAGACTTGCTGTTTTCAGTAGATATGAACCAACAGTGCCACATTAGAATGCTCCGTGTCTATCAAATAAATATTATCAAAGGGATTAAGCTGTGCCTAGAAAGTCCTTTCCAGAACCATAACTATTTCTGGTTAAAGGCCCTTTAGAGACTCTGCTATTTGGAGTGTTCCTAGGAAGAGCATGATCTCCGTGGATGGGTCAAAGCTGAAGGGTTTCCTGGCTCTCAAACTCACACCGGCGCTGACGGGTCCACTCTTGTGGCCTGCGGAGTCAGGCTCCTCCACGTAGATGGTGTAGAAGCTGGGCCTGGGGGCGAGGGAGGAGAGGTCTGCAGGCGCCATCCCCGCCTGGGGCTCCCTCTCCCAACCCTAGTGCAGGCCCCCTGGTCTCGCTGGACCCGGCATCCCTCCAGGTCCATCCCGTGTCTCAGGGCCACACGTCCTGGTGTCCCAAACCCGACCTCTGGCCCAGGGGCTGCATCACCTCTCTGCCTTGGGCAGGTCTAGCCACTCGAGCAGCGTGGAGATCCTCTTCTCGTAGGGGACTGAGCTGGAGAAAAGAGTGAGACAGCACTTATGACATAACAAAAGAGAAAGCCCAGGCAGCTGCGGGGGCTCCCGCAGTGGCCAGGGGCAGGGTGTGGCTGCATGTGCCTCTTCCTCCCCGCCCTCGAATCAGAGCTCTGCAGCCATGGGGACAGTTCCTGGGCCGCAGCTGGTGGCATGTTCTGCTCTGTTTACTTCCTTGTGCATTTATCCACCTTCCCCATCCACTGCCCAGCACCCGCTGTTGGTTTGAAACAATTCCCAGTGAGCAAAGATCACAGCTCAGGGGAGGAAGACAAGGAGCAAATGACAGACTAATGTAACAATTCTAGCTTGTTCTAGAATTGGGCCTGGGATCCCAGCACTCAGGAGGCTGAGACAGCTGAGGCAGGAGCATCGCCAAGAGTTCAAAGCCAACCTGGGCTACACAGCGAGATGTCTTCTAAAACCAAACCACCCATCTCGGTCACTCCTGCCTGATGGGGCCGAATCCAGTAGTGCCTGCCTACCCGTTGTACATCTTGTACAGGGTAGGAAAGGAGTCATTGATGGCCACATCGGATCCAGGCCAGTAGTAGGAGGCAGCTTTGAGACCCTGGTACATCGCTGTCAGCCAGATCTAGAAGAATGGAGAGTGGAGGTTAAGCCATAGAAGGCAGTGATTAGTGTCAGTGGTCGTAACATACCTCACCGGAAGCAATAATTTTAGCTACAAAATTTCTTGTAATTATTACAGTTTGTCCTTGTGGAAGCTAAAATGTATAATTACACAAATATCTGCCTCCAAAATAAAGAAGCATAGTAAAGCAATAAGAAGCAATTTCATTTTTTCCCAAACTGGTAGAATTCTATATTCTTCCTTCCCTTTAAAAGAATTACAACCAGGGATAGTGGTACATGTCTATACCTACACACTCTAGGAGGCTGAGGCAGCAGGAGTACAAGCTAGAGGCCAGCGTGGGCAATTTAGCAATTTCATAAGACCATGTCTCAAAATAAAAATACACACATATATACAACATAACTAAATTACAAAGAAAACCAAGGAGAAAATTAACAGATAATCTCTATGTGCTTTTTGTTTGTTGGTTGGTATGTTTCTTCTGAGACAGGGTCTTGCTGTTTAGTCCAGGCTGGGCTTGAACTCACGATGATCCTCCTGCCTCAGCCTCCCAAGTGCTGGGATCACAGGTGTGTGCCACCAGACTTGGCTCAGATACACCCGCTTATAATATGTCATCCAAGTTTCATACAGATCTTTTGGATGAACAATCATTAATGTCTAAAATAATTCACATTATAATGCTAAATAGTGGGAACAGCTTCCCATCCTAACCCCGGGACCAGTAGGGTGAAGTTGGATTCAAGGTGAGGGAGGCACTGACCGGCTGCCCATTCCACCAGGCAGGGTTGAACTTCTCTTTTGAAGACAGTGAGAAAGTCTTGTTGAGAATCACGTCATACATGTTGTTGTCAATGATGCCGTGGGACTCTGGATACAGCCCCTAAATGTTCATTTCCAAGGAGGGGTTAAGATAAAAGTACCACACTGGTAAGATACATATGGAAGTGAAAGGGACAAGAGGCCCATGTCCGTGTCTAGGAAGCATGGCATACACCTGTCCACACAAAACACCAGGGTCAGGCCTGGTGTTCTTAGAAACTAACAGCTTAACAATTGTTACTGAAGATTCCATATTACAATGATGATTCATGACCATTTAAATTAGCCATCATTATAATAATTGATTAGGTAGAAGGACTGATTTAGTTTCTTGAGAAAGGGTCTCGCATGTATTCTAGCCAGGCTGGTCTTGAACTCACTGGGTAGCCCCAGCTGACCTTGAACTCATGGCACAGTAAGCTGACCACTTACCGTGACAATGGTATAATGATTCGGGAATGTCTTAGTAGGATATACAGCTCTCATGTATTGTGAATGAATTCCACATGTTTCTGCAACAAAACAGGGTGAGAAATTAGAAAGTTGTTTCTTCCTTAGAAGTATTTTTGGACAACTAACACTCTGAACATGAAAGTTTTCCTGAAAAATAGAAGAGTGGACTACAGATTGAAGGAAGTTGAAGTTCTGTCCCTTCATCTTCTTCCCTTCTAAGGTTTGTTTTTAGTACTGTGGGTCAAACTCAGGACCTCACATTTTCAAGCAGGCACTGTGCTGCTGAGCTAAATCACCAGCCTAGGAAGGTCAGTTTTTAGGAGAAGAGGTTGCTAAATCAAACCCTATAAACATTTTTTGTAGAACCAGATAATTATATTATGTTTTGACACCTACAAATGCAAGCAAGTGAGCATGGCTGTGTTCTAAAAAAAACTTTATTGATAAAACATGAGATGCAAACTCATATAATTTTCACTTCTTACAAGACATCTTTTTAAAACCATTTAAAATAGAACAATTGTTACCATACAGCCTTCCACACAAAATCAAGCAGAACTGCTATGATATTTGTTTCTCAGTTGTTGGATCCTGTCATGTAAATTGTCCAAAACCACAGAAACCAACATAAATGGCCAGGTAACCGAAACTTCTCCAACCACGTGAGCCATGTCACAGTCCCGCCTACAGAATGAACTGAACTTATTATTTCCAGTTCATTTGATCCCTAAATTTCCTGTAACTTGTGTGTACAAGTTTGGCAACCCTCTTGGCACTCACTGTGCTACTGTTTTCAGCCTGTGCCATAGCTTTGGCTAAGGACTGCAGTCTCCAGAGCATGTTACTATTTCCTCTGCCAGAGTAAAGTGCCAGAAATTTTCCATACCCAACTCTCATGGCTTCTATCTCGAAAACAAAGCTTCCCCAATATAAATTCTATTTAGCTTAAAACAAAAAGTGAAATTAGTTGTTGGAAACAGTGAACGTTTCCTCAAATAGAGACAGGGTTGGTCTCCTTCACAGCCTCTGTTCATTTACCACGTCCAGAAGCTTCCTCCTCTGGGATCCTGTAGGCCAATACTAAGCACACGACAATGGACCCTTTGGTGAGGTAGAGGAAAGGAGACCCACACAATCTATATTTCTTTATTTAGTTTAATTTTCTTTGAGACAGGATCTTGCTATATAGTTCAGAATGGTCTTGAACCCACTGTGTAGCCCAGGCTGGCCTCAAACTTGAGGTAATCCTCCTGCCTCAGCTTCCCAAGTACACATGTGTGTACCACTACACTGGAAAAAAACCTACAGTTTTTTTTTTTTTTTTTTTTTGAGACAGGGTCTCGCTTTGTAGTTCAGGCTGGCCCTGAGCTCACTATGGAGCCCAAGCAAGCCTCAAACTCAGCAATCCTCCTGTCTCTGCCTCCCGAGTGCTGGGATTACAGGTGTGAAAACCTACATTTTTAATGAGCACCCCAGATGATTCAAATACAGTTAAGTTTAAAAACTACTCTCAGATTTGATTGCAAGGGTTAATTTAAAGTAAAATAACCTTTATTTTTCTTTTGAGCCAATAACATCTATAAATAATTCATGTCCTCAATCAGGAAGAAACACTAAAGACTGCTAAGAAGTCATACAGAAAAACAGAAACACCTCTGTCTTGAGTATCCACATTCTGTGTCTTTGAGTGTCTGCTGTTGACATTCAGCCCAGTAAACTTCTTTGTGCATCTTGCTGACGTGTCCTAAACATTGCCTGCAACCTGACCCCTGAGTGGGGTGAGGAAAGGCCCCATCTCTGCAGGGGCTCCTTGGTGAGCCAGCCAGGAAGCATGGATGAGTCAGGACTGTAACCAGCCAGCTCAGCCCTTGCTTTTCAGTGTGTTCCTCTCGACCTCCACAGCCCTTTGCCCTCTGATGCAGAACTTATCACCTCTCCTCTGTCTCTCAAGCTCTGCAGCTTGAGTTTTTCCCTTTCAACGGCTGGACTCCTGTCCCCAGTAAGTGAGAACTTACATATATAGGCAGCCCCGGCACGAAGGCCTGGCTCCTCCTTGCAGGCCCGGCACGAAGGCCTGGCTCCTCCTTGCAGGCCTGTGGAGAGGAGCACTCTGGGACACTCAGGTGTTCTCTTGGGCAGACACACCCTGTGCCTGGGGCAGCTGGAAGTAAACCTTGTTCACAGGGAAACAGACCCAGACAGACAGACCACCCAATGCCTCAGGCCAAGCTTTCTCACACTGCCAAGCCAATGGGTGCTGAAACACAGTGGGGAACCAGCCTCAGGACCACCCTGAGGATGACTGTCACGTACCCCTCTCCAGGGACCTGCACTTTGTGTGGATACTTTTTTTTTTTTTTGGCAGAAATGGGGATCGAACTCTGGCCCTTGTGCTTCCAAGGTAGGCGCGGTACCACTTAAGCTAAATCCTCAGCCCTTTTGTGTGGATACTTTTAAAATTCTGCATTCTACCTCCCTGCAC
Source organism: Thryonomys swinderianus (assembly GCA_004025085.1). Taxonomy (NCBI): domain Eukaryota; kingdom Metazoa; phylum Chordata; class Mammalia; order Rodentia; family Thryonomyidae; genus Thryonomys; species Thryonomys swinderianus. The sequence continues at coordinate 13,892 of PVIC010045088.1, forward strand.
TGAAAAAAAAGAGATCTAATCACTATATAGTTAAAAGAATTTAAGTGAGAGAAACAGTTATACAAGTAATAGAAATATAAAGTCAGTTTCTATTTTTATTTCCTTGAAAGTTGGGTGAGGCCAGGCATGGAGGCTCATGCCTGTAATCTCACCACACCGGAGGCTGAGGCAAGAAGGAGGATTGCTGCGAGTTCACTACCCTGGGCTACATAGTGAGTTCAGGGTCAGCCTAAACAACAAAGCGAGATCCTGTCTCCAAAAAAACAAAAGAAAATGAAAGTTGGGTGGAAAACTCAAATTCCTAAATTCCCAAGCTGCAGAATAAAATGTAGCCTCACTACCAGCACTGTGAGGAAGAAATGGCCTCCGGAGAGCAGGCAGGATACACTTATCCCTCCATGGACCCCATTTCCGGCCATCTGCAGACCCCACTTCCAGTCGTCTGCGTGGAACAAGCTGGAGTGTGCCTTCAGATACCTGAGCTTTGCCATCACTTCTCCCAGAGCTCAGGGCACTAAACCCAGCTGGCACAGAACACTGGAGAAACACACAGTAAGTCAAGAAGAATGCCGCTTCTTACAGGAAGAACAACAAGACAGGGAACAGGTTCCCTTTGTTTGCTTTTACTGCCTTTACTGCATTGTTCCAAGATGTTTACCACATGTACAACTTACTTCCAGAGAACTATTATTTTAGTTATTGTTATTGATTTTTAGACATGGCCTGGCAGGTGGATGACTGGCCCCAGCAAGTGCACTGATGATCGCGTGGGAACAGTCTTTGACAAGCTGTATTAGAAAACGCCATGCTGGGCCGGAGGGTTAGCTCAGTGGTTCCGGCGCCTGCCTTGCAAGCGCAAGGACCTGAGTTCGATCCC
>PVIC010045089.1:0-14757 GCA_004025085.1 Thryonomys swinderianus
AGCAATCCTCCTGTCTCTGCCTCCCGAGTGCTGGGATTACAGGCGTGAGCCACCACGTCCGGCATTGTGGTATGCGGTGTTGATTGTTGGTGGGCGTGTCTCCACACCCAGCATTATATGTGGTTACCGGGGATCGAACTCAGGACCTTGCGCTTGCGAGGCAGGCGCCGGAACCACTGAGCTAACCCTCCGGCCCCAGAAAGTGGTTTTTTTTGAGATATAGTTTCAATAAATTGCCCAGATTGTCATAAAATGTGTGATCTTCCTGTCTCAGCCTCCAGTGTGCTAGGATTACAGAATGTACCAGGATGCCTGGCAAAGACAGAGACTTTCTAAATGGTGAGGTCCTGAACAAGTTTTCAAGGATTATGATGTTTTCCCTCCACTGTTGCATTAAGGGTTCATTCAGGATCCATAGTAGTATTTTCACAAGACATGCCCATGTGCTCTATGCCATCCCCCTCTCCTTTTTGCTAACTTCTGTCTCTCCTCTGGGGCTTGGCCTTAGCCACATCTGATCTCCTGTGCACCTCCACCCTACTTTAAGCATCTCCTGCCCCACTCTGTTCCCCACCACTACCCATCCTGTCCCCCTCAGGCTTTCGCTCACCTTGGAAGGGCCTCTGGCCACACTATCTTCCCTCTCTTGTCCATGACCCTGTTTTCCCATCCCTGACCTCAGGTTCTCCCCACCAAAGCATTAGAGAGGAAGGAACTCTGGGGGGTAGTGACTACACTTGACAATCTGCCACCAATGCTAAGCACAATGCAGGACACTCAGCATGTACTGAAGAAACACACTACTATTTGGTTACATGTGCTGGGGGAGATGTTTGGGGTGGAGTCAGCTTAGAGGCCCCTGAAATCTTGCCAGGTAGACAACTGCTTGCCCCACCTGTAGCTGAATTCAGCAGGCCTTGCCCGCTCTTCCTAACCCATGTCACCTCTCAACTCAAGAGAATGAGCTGGGCCAATTAATTTCTAGGACTTGCACACTACCATGTGACTTCTATTCTCCCTGACCTAATGCCACCAAATTTCTCTGGTACCCCACCCTTCCCCCAGAGATGAGCAGCTATGGAACAGTTTGGGCACCCTTTGAATTTCCTAGCACATGCAATCAGCTCCCTCTGCAGGGCCACAACCAAAAGTCTTCTCTGAAGAAATCTGGGCTTCTACCTCAGAATTAAAGGCTCTCAGGCTGGAGAATGGTGCCCACCACAAAGGTTCTGCCCCTACCCAAAGCAATGGCATTCTGCTTGTCTGGAATGTCTTCTAGTCTGCAGAACACTGAATAGAGAGTCTTCTTCAAATTGTGAAGGCAAAAGCCCTTGTTTTCATCTAAATACTCTCACTGGGCTGTGGCTGCCTTTCAACCCTCCTCTCCCCAAAAGAGGAAATTTGATGGGCCTTGCCAGGGAATTGGTGACAGGGTGGCAATGCATGGCCTCATTCTGTTGGCCCCTGCCACCTGTTTCCCTCTTTCCACCTGCTGCTAGGGGCTCATACTGGCAGGTGGGTTGGGAGGAGGTGGGATTCCCTGGAGAGGCCATCTGGGAAAGCTGGTCTTGTAGTGGAGCTAAGGAAGGTAGGCTTAGCAGCTGAGCCTGTGGTAGGGCAGTGCTCTGTCTCCTTTCTACTTATCTTTTTTTTTTTTTTTTGTGGTACCAAGGATCAAACTCTGGCCCTTCTGCATCCAAGGTAGGCGTGAAACCACTTGAGCTAAATTCCCGTCCTGGGCAGTGCTCTGAAGGTAACGAGGTAAGAGAGAAGTTTGGAGGTCAGTAAGAAAGACAGTAAACTGTTACATTTACTACCAGTAATGATAATAATAATAGCTATTACCTATTGAAAATTTATTGTGTACCAGGAACTGTGCCAAGTACTTCTCAAGCACTATTCATGTATTCTTTTTTTTTTTTTTTTGAGGCAGGGTCTCTCTTTGTAGTTCAGGCTGGCCCTGAGCTCACTGTGTAGCCAAGGCAAGCCTCAAACTCGGCAATCATCCTACCTCTGCCTCTTGAGTGCTGGGATTATAGTCGTGACCCACCACGCCCAGCACTGTAGGATTTGGTATTGATTGCTGGTGGGCGTGAGTCACCACGTCCAATATCGTATCATTGTATGTGGTTACCGGGATCGAACCAGGGACCTTGGGTATGCTAGGCAGGCAGCGGAACCACTGAGCTAAACCTCCGGCCCTATTCACGTATTATTCACAACAACTGTAGGTTAAAAAAAAAAATGTACACATGACAAATGAGAAGGCAGAAACTTAAGGCAGCTGTGACTAAGCCAAGGCCACACAGTTGAGATTTGAGTTATGTGGGCTTATACTCTTCTTAACTCTTATTGCCTGTGTCCAAGCATGGGCCCTGTCACCATAGGGCCCATCAAACACTAGCCAGCATGGTTAGACCTCCTAAGGCATTCAGAGGTTAGTTACCTGGGCTTTTTTTCTCTTTTTTTTCTCCTAAGAAACCAATGTTCCAATTAGGGGTATAAGAACATGCACAGGATGGGCAGGAGCCACCCAAGAGCACTAGGGTCTGAATCAGGAGACAGACCAACTTTTGCTGCTGGCTCTGTCATGGAATTGTCATGTGACTCCTGGCAGGTTGAATCATACCTGCACAGACTACCTCTAGTCTTGGGCAAAGATTAGTAATATATAAAATCCAAGAGTATCAAACACTCTCTCAGTGGAAGAAAGCCTGTGAATCTGACAGTGTTCAGCTCTCCAACTTGGGGATCATTGTGTGGTGGGTCTGCTGTAGCATCCCTCAACATCTGATTCCAGGACTCATTTAAGGCTTCCATGCCAGGTGCTGGCTTCTCACCAAAGTGTCATCCAACCAAGCCTTCTCTCTGAGCATCCATGGGTTAATGTCCTGTCTGATTAGTCCTTTAGATGACCTTCCATTTTACCCCTCCTTCCTCTCCATCCTCCTTCCCACTATTGCCATTTTCCTTTACTCTGGTAATAGATGTCTGAGCCACACTGGATAGGTTCTTCTTTGAACATGCACTAGCATCTTCAGGCTTTTTAAAAATTGTGCTTTGGTTTCCTCACATATTCAGAGAAATGAAAGGAACCTTGAAGATCAGGTAGTTCAATTCTTTCCTTTTATGGATTAGAAATCTGAAATCTGGGTAGAATCAAAAACCTGTCCAGCATCACAAAGCCAGGAAGGGACAAAACTATCCAGAGCTGTCTAATTCTGCAGCCTCTCTTTTCTTCTGCTCCTTTGTACTATATGTGAGGCCTCAGCCTGCCTGTGACCATCACCCATCTCTTCTCCAAATGCACATTACTCAGTACTTATTATTATTATTATTATTTTTTGAGACAAGGTCTCACTTTGTAGTTCAGGCTGGCCCTGAGCTCACTGTGTAGCCCAGGCAAGCCTTGAACTCAGCAATCCTCCTGCTTCTGCCTCCCAAGTGCCGGGATTACAGGCATGAGCCAGCACACCCAGCATTGTGTTGTGGTACCAGGACCAAACTAGGGACCTTGTGCTTGCCAGGCAGACGCCAGAACCACTGAGCTAAATCCCTGGCCCTACTCAGTACTGATTTTATTCCCCAACTGTTGGACATGTATATATCTAGTTTTCCCAACAACAAAGTAGTCTGAACAACCAGGGACTAATTTGTTCCTCCTACTTGAATGGGGTATGAAGGGTAGAGGTGAGCTACTTATTTCCATACAGCTCTTTAGCGGTAGACTCAGGGTCAGGTTCTAGGCCACCAAGTCCATCCTCAGTGCAACCCCCACTCATCAAGACATCTTCCTTTCTCTTTCAGTTTCCTTCTCTTCTGTACTCTTCTGGAATTCGTCTTTTTCTTTTTGTTTTGTTTTGTTGGTTTGTTTTGTGTCACTGGGGGTTGAACCCAGGAGCATTGTACCACTCAGCTATATTCTCAAACCTCCCCTTCCCCCCGTTTATTTTGAGACTAGGTCTCACTTTGTAGTTCAGGCTGGCCCTGAGCTCACTATGTAGCCCAGGCAAGCCTAGAACTCAGCAATCCTCCTGTCTCTGCCTCCCAAGTGCTGGGATTACAAGCGTGAGCCACCATGACTGGCACTGTGGTATGTGGTACTGATTGCTAGTGGGCGTGAGTCACCACGCTGGGTATTGTATGTGGTTACCGGGGATTGAACCAGGGACCTTGCACTTGCTAGGGAGGCACCAGAACCACTGAGCTAAATCTACAGCCCCCTCAACCCCTTTTTGAGAAAAGGTTTCACTAAGTTGCCCAGGTGAGAATTTGAACTTGTGATCCTCCTGCTTCAGCTTCCCTCAGTGCACTGGGACATACAGATGTGCAGCACTATGTCTAGCTTGGAATTTTCCATTCTTGCTCCTTCTCTATATTCTTCCTAATATCTGTTTTTCACAATTCTTCTGGGATTTCTAAACTGGGAGAAATCTTTGTACTTATTATTTAACAGATAAGAAAACTGAAACCAAGAGAAGGAAAACTGATTGCCTGAATTCAAACAAATAATTTGTGGCACAGTGGGATGAGAACCTAAGTCACCAGCTCCTAGTTCAGTGCTTTTTAAACTAACCATTCTTTCCCTGCCTACGTTTTATTTCCCTGGTCTTTCTTGCTAGAAAAGTCTCCCTCTGCTGACAGCTCCCATACTCCTAAAGGTGCTCAGGCCCAAGGTCATACAACAACTCTGGGGAAAGGGAGAAGGAGTTGAGATATCTGGAACCACACACATCTTCCTATTTCCCACCCTAGGAGGCTGAACTTGGCCTCAAAGAGAGTGGTGACTATCAAATATGTGCTGAGATAAAGCCATAGCCCCTTGGATTCTCGGTTCATGGCCTAGACAGTGGCGTCAAAGCCCAAGCCAGTTGCAAAAAAGATAAGGTCAGTTCACTGTCCTCTCAATGGAAAAATCTTGTAAAATCAATAGCACTTATAATGTCAACAGATCTAGAGACCTTTCCTCTGTTTGCTTTTTCCTCCTGGGCTGCTCTTTCTTACCTACTCTGCTGCGAAGGCACAGGCAATACTGGAATCTGGCAAGGGACACTGCAAAGACAGTACTTCAGCTTTCAGAGTCCCTGAACCAATGGGGTAAGTGGCATGTTGCGATACGGGTGCCATGTGAAGACCTTGGCCAAGGCCATCAGACCTCAGGCATTGCTCAGCACGTGGCACCTGGCTGTAATAACCAGGAACTGCCCAAAGCTCCAGTAGAAATTCTGGAAGCTCAACCCTGACCTGATTTTGCCACACTGGACCTTCACTCAGGAGAACAACCCCAAAGCCAATTAGCACCATGGGGCCTTCCTGTGCTAGGAAGTGTCTGAGGCGCTCAGACTGGAGTAGATGTTGGCCCTCTGCCCAGACATCCACTCCCCTACACCCTGGGTGTGGCCTACCTTCTCTCTTTGCACACAGAGGGTGGCTACCCCATGCTGTTTTGTGCATGATCTCAAACAGGCTTTTTTTTTTTCCTGCCTCCAAACTGATTCTACTGCAGAACCTAGTGGTTCTCCCATGAAATGCAGTCCTTTATATCAGAGTTTATTCCAGCCTGGATTTATTAGACAAATATGTATTGAGCACCTACTCAGTATCAGACACTAGCAACTTATATCAACTATGTTTTGAATACTACTGTAGCCTCACAAGTTCCTCCTCATTACAGAGGGCCAGATAAATTTGTTGCTACCCAGGAGAGGAAGGTCAGGGATGAGGTGTAAGGTAGTTCCTGAGCACAAACATGTGTAACAGTGTGGACTCTCAGACACTGGGGCACTAAGTCATGGGGATATGGGGTGGTGAGACAGGATGTGCCCCTTCTATACAAACTCCTAGAACGGGGTCAAACCTCACATGAAACAGAAGTTGCTCCAGGGAACTGCAAGAGGCATAAGTGAGGATAACTACAAAGATTTTCACAGCAAAGGGACAACTGTGCCTCTGCTCTCAGTCCTGGCAGAAGAGATCTCTGTTTGTTTCCCAGGCAAAGCAAAGCATAGGCATTTTGGAAGAAGTCAGACTCTTTCTTTTCTTTTTTTTTTTCTGGTATGTCCTTTGGGCACCTGAATTGGATCTACCACTGGTCAAAATGCATCCAAAGCACTTAGAGGCAGTGAATAGCTAGCTGTTCAAAGGAAAGTTTTGCTGGTTAAACTCCCCATCCTCACCTTCCAAATGCATAAATAAGATTTCACAGCTCATCTTCTCCTAGGCGAGGTCTTGGATCTATGCCTGTTCCCCCAACCTGCCTTCTGGGTGATCTTGCTCAAGGACGCCAAGGGAGCTGGTAGTATGGTCTGGGAGCAGAGCCCGGGTTTCCTGGATCCTGGCCTGGCACTCCTGCCCCAAAGCCTGCTGCCTCTCTCTCCTCTTGCCCTTTGTGCTCAGTAGGCACTCTTGGAGGCCCATATCCCAACACCCCACTGGCTTTCACTGGGCGAGACATTTCTGTTCTGTACTAGCCATATGGGGCATAGGGAGTCTGGCTGGCTGATGCCTGTAGAGCCAGGCCTGGGACCTGAGTGGGAGGCCAGTCACTTTGATGGTTGGTGCCGCAGATTCAGATTCTTAAAGCAGTCAGTTTACTAGGAACTCTCAAGTATGGGCCCTGAGTTTGACTTCCCAGAGCTAGGGCTAGGTCACTGAGAGGCCTCCACCCCCAGCTTTGTTGCTATGACACCTGGCTCTACAAGTGCTAAGCAGCATTGTCAGGGCCGGATGCAAACAGCACGCAGCAGGGTCTAGCTGTGAGCCAGTTGGCCAGTTGACATTTCAGGGCCCAAAGAGCTTGTGTGTACTGGACAAGCTGTTTATTGTAGTGTTGGCACTGCCTGGCCCTTCAGACAGCAACAAATGCTCCCAAACTGGGAAAGGAGAGGAAATAAGTAATCAGTCGTAGCCAAAGAAGACCTGGATTCTCTTTTCTTTCACCATTTGCTCCCTGCAGCTGACATGCTGCTGGTGCCAACCACTGGAAGTGTCCCTGTGAGGGAACTGGAGGGGGTAAGGCTCACAAACCTCCATCCATAAAGACCGAGATCCCAATGAGAAGAACATCAGCCTCCTGACTGCCCAATGCTCAGAGGTCACTGCTGATGCCAGGTTGAGCCAGCAGATGAACGGATAAAGAAAATGTGCTATTTATACACAATGGAGAATTACTTTGCCATAAAGGATAAACTTGACACACGTGTAGGAAAATGCATGTTATGTGTAATAAATTAGATGCACAAGCTTGAATATCATATGATTTCTTTTATATGAGAACCCTAAAGTGTAAATAAATTATAGAGAAAAATAAAAAAAAAGAAACAAGGAACTAGATCTTTTGCATAAGGGAAGGGAACCAAGAGATGGACATAGGATGAATTGAAGGGAGATGGGGGAAGAGAAGGGGTTAAAAAATAAATCAAATGTATTATATAACTGTACCAGCTCCTCATAATGAATGACATCAGTATGTATTTCAAGCATGTAAAAATAATAAAAAGAAGTAAGAAATTTTGATGCCATAAGGTTTAACGTACAAAGGAACTGGCACCCAAGGATGTAGGCTACACACACACACACAAACACACTCACTCTTCCTCAGGGAAGTTGTCATAACCAGACCATGATAGAAGTAGTACTTATAAGTCCTGGACTGCTCCTTTTGGATATACTCAAAGTTAGCCACACTGGGGACAATGCAGCAAGTGAATGTGTGTTAGAATATATGGGAGAGTGAAGGGCTGGGGATTTAATTCAGTGGTTTTGGTGTCTGCCTGGTAAGTGCAAGGTCCTGAGTTCAATGCCCAGTACCATACACCACAAATGCTGGCTGTGGTGGCTCACACCTGTAATCCCAGCACTCGGGAGGCAGAGGCAGGAGGACTGCCGAGATTTTGAGGCTAACTTGGGCTACGTAGTGAGATCAGGACCAGTCTGAACTATAAGGCGAGACCCTGTCTCAAAAAACTAAAACTAAAAAAAAAAAGAATATATGGTAGGGTGAAGAAACAAGACAAAGAAGACCCTAAATGAGGAAAGCCAGGAAGCCAGAGTCCAGAGGAGTTGGGATGGTGGAACTTCCCAGAAGACATGTGGTCCCCATGCCTGACCTGTTCTATGGGTAATGAGAGTCTTTACTTGGGAGGAGTGCAATCAAGAATAAGGGGTTGAACTGTAGCTCAGGCTCTTGACTTCTGCGTCTTATTCTACTCTGAACTGTAGATGCCACAACTGGACAAACAAGTGCCAAAAGGTCTTCTGAATATCCTGGTCAACCTTTCTGATCTATCTACAGTTTATCATGTAGTCAGTCCTACCAGCCCAGCTGTGTGTGAGCAAACACCCATGTCCTTACACAAGCACAGGGCCGCAGTAAGGGACACCAGGAGCCAACAGTTATTGAGTGCCTACTTTGAGTCAAGGAGTGTTCAAAGCACTCCACATACAGTATATGTTATCTCAATTAACCCTCCCCAAATATATGGGGTCAATATGTTTGGTTCCATTCCCAGTTTAAAGAAGGGAAATCTGAGGCTCAGAAATGTGAAATAACTTCCTCAAACTCCCAACAAAACTAGGAAGCGGCTGACTAGAGATTCAAGTTGAGTTCTGCCTGACTTGGAACCCTGTGCTCATTATATTTCAGGGTTATTTGTCAAATATAAGCATATGAGCATAGCTATTTGTACAAGAAGCCTCAGGGAAAGAAGTAGGAGTGTGCTAAGAGGGACGATCTCAGAACTTGGCTTGGGTAGGTGGAGTCAGAATAGCAGGAGAATAAGAAATGGAGGTGGGCATCAGAATGCCCACTAGTCGCCAGAAGCTAAGATTACCTAAGTTTTTGGCCTTTACCCCCCTTAGTATCCCCCAAACAACTGGCCTGGTGCCTGTCATTCACTGATATGTACTAAAGACCAAGTAAGTTCAACATGACAAACTTGAGAAATACATGAAGACCAAGTTATTACTTCTCACTCAGTAAGATCCAAAGTTTAAAGTGCATTTCTCCGGAGTCCAGGCCAACAACTATTATTTATACCCTCAGAACATGGTAGCTACTGGGATACAGAGATTCTGCATTTACCAGGCTCTTAGGGAAGATGTTAGGTTTGCCTTGAGATATTTCCAGACTCCAACTGAGGCAAGAGAGGTCATGCAATTAGGGAATACAATAAAGCCCCTGGCCTCTCCAAGGACAGAACAATTGCTTTAACCTCCCAGAGCCCAGCACAGCCATTCATGGAACCAGGCATCTCCCACGGGCCTACTCTCCACTGGACTGCTTCTACACAGTGGTTGGGGCAGCCTTGTAGGGCTGTGTTGGCTGCTATAGCTGGGAAATCAAGAGTCTGAAATGGATGCAAGCTGGGAGAAGGGGTGAAGCCACAGCAGGTATTCCTCGTCTTTCTTCTTCTTAGTGTCAGGCAGAGAACCCAACACTCCCAGGAAAGGGAAAACACCTTTCTTTAGCGCTCTCCCCTGCTCCCACATTGCCTCCTCCCCCACTGGGAAGCTACAGAAATGAATCCAACTAATTAACTAATTTATGAATATGGATGGCAAAGTTGCTGAGGTTGCTGGAAAACACGCTGTTGCCACCAACACACAGCCCAGTCAGGCCCCAGCCGCCCAGTGTGAGCAATAGGAAGGCTAAGAAGGGCCTAATGGACTCTATCTACCCAAGGCTCTGGCTGCAGCAGAAGCACCTGCAACCCTGCTCTCTTTGCTCAGTGCCCAGAGACCAGCTTCTGGGCAACACGTCCCCTCACAAGACAGCACTCCAGGTCACCTGGGGCTGTGATCTGCTCAGCTATTTAGTGTCAAACATACTCTCTGTGGTCCAAGTTAGTCAGTCTATCTGCAGGCTCTCCAATGCAAAGTGCAAGGCTGTATGAGATGGGTAGAAGGAGATAGAAAAAGAAGAAAGAAAAGGAGAAGGAGAGACCAAGAGGCACACACAGCTGGCAAGAACCCATCTCCAGCTGTTGGGCGGGCTGTTTCCTTTGATAAAACTCTTGGCAGTACTCCCAGTTCTGTAGTTTCTGGCCTGCAAAAGCACACCCAGAGCACGAGCCTGCCTGTGGGAGGAGGACTTCAGCCTTGCTTTGTTTTCTCTCAATCTCTCTCTCTCTCTTAATCTCTCTCTCTCTCTCTCTCTCTCTCTCTCACTCTCCCATTTAGAAAATGCCCTTCCCTTTCAATGAGCCTTGTCCCACACCATACCTGGGCAAAGTAAAGTTGTCCCAGCAGGTAGTATGACACCTTCACAGAAAGTCAGTGCCACAGAGTCATGTTCAAAAATCTGGGATGGGTGTGTAGGGAGGTTTCTCCATATACTAGCAGACGTGTGTGTGTGTGTGTGTGTGTGTGTAGAGGAGAAAGTGTTCATGAATAAGACTCTGTGTATGTGTATATATCTGAGAAGCTGTTTGTTGTAGCTGACACTGCCTTCTGTGTGATATATCATCACTGTTCTCCCTGCCTAGGTTCTTTCCAACTCACTAATGCTTCACTGGAAAGAACTGGAAAATAGAGAAAGTCCCAGTGTCATGTGATCGTATATGCCAACATGCCTTCCCTCCCTCTTCCAGCCTCTGGTCCTATGGGTTTGTGGAGGCCCTTCTTCTCAAGAAAATGAAGACCAGGCTTTAAGACTTCCAAAGTCCTTTGGAAGGACCACTGTGTAATGCCGTCAGCCCCTTGCCCAATTCCATTTCCAGCCTAATGAGAGATCCCAGGCTCACAGTTTGACCAGCCCCCACAGAGCCTCCTCCAGGCTCCCTGAAAACTGCACCCATTCCCACACACAGCCAGCCCTGCAGGGTTGCCTGACTGCCACCAGCAGCTCCAGACAACTTCTCAGGGTCAATAGCAATGCTGCTGAAGTAAGGGCACCAGCAATGAAGCTGAGCTAACATGACAGTATTCCCATGCAGGCTGAGGTTCCCAGGGTGGCTGTGAAACACTGACTCTGCAGACCTGCTGCCCTAGTAATGCCCACACTCTGCCCAAACCACAATGGACCTTGGCCCTTGGCCTTTAGGGAGAGAAGAAGCCAGTGGAGAAGAAGCAAAATGACACAAAACAAACATAACCTGGGAACTTTGTCCTAGCTTCTAAACTGGAAGTCCTCAAATGTCCCTTGCCCCCCCATGTTTACCTTATGAAAAAAAAGGGCATTTAGATTCACAGGACAGATATCAGGGCCACATAGCACCTTAGAGACTACCTAGTCCAACCTCTTCATCTTGTATATGGGGAAATAAAGACCAACAGTTGATAACAGGCTTCTGCTGGTTAACAGAAGAATTAGGACTAGAAGTCAGGATTTTGCACACCTGGGTCCTGACCATGGTTGGAAGAAGATATACAAACTCAAGGCCCATGTAGGAATTTTAGGACATAGAAACAGTAGACCCAGCTCCATTGTGGTAGACAGGGCAGCCTGGCAAGTTGAGTCAGGCCAGTATGATAATTTGGGGGTGGGGTGCTCTAAGACCCTTTGCTTACAAACAGATATACTGCGCCAGGTGGGCAGCACACACAGGGCTCAATGTCAAGCCGGAGTAGGGCTAGAGACTTGCTATTCCTGCCTTCACCCTTTCTAAACTATTCTTTCCACCAAGGCCTCAAGCTCTTGAAGGAGGTAGAAGTCCAGTTCTCAGTTTTCCACTGATTGGGGGGGGCAATATGGTGACAAACCCAAGTATGTGTGGCCCTTATGAGTCCTTTAGGTTTCAGAGTCCACCTTACTCCTTGCAAGCCCAGATGGAATACTAAAGTTGAGTCTATGTGTGTACCCTGAAATGAGCATGACAAAAGAAGTAGTTTAGTGAGTTAGAGTGCCTATCAGCAGAAAGGTGGTAAGCCATGGAAAATCTTCTCAACCTTATGAAAGCTCTGGGGCCAAATTCTAGGCATATGGCTGGTTTTTGTATGCCCAAGCCACAGCGAAATCAGTCAGGTTTGTGCTTAAGCCATGGGCTGGGACTGAAGCAGAGATCACTGCTACTGTTGCTCTGCCCTAGCTGACATGGCCAACTTTCCACTATTGTTAGGTGCCAACCCTTCACTTTGGCCAGTGGGGAAATAGCACACACTGTTTTCTGAGATATGGTAACCTGGATATCTGGGAGAAGCTCTATTGAAGAGCTCAGCAAGGAAGGCAACCATGCCTACTAATTTCAATACTTAAACACATGCTGTGAAACTTACCCTAACCATTCCCATTCTCCTTGTTCTTTCTGGTGATTGTGGCATACAAGCAACAGTTAGAACAAGGTCCTCCTTAATCTTTCATTCATGATGTTCTACACTAAGATTTGAGACAGGTGCAACTGTCACCTAGTTTCATGTAATACCAGAGCTTGTCATTTCGGTTTGTATTATTTTGCATCTGCAAAGACACATACCTTTATAATTGTTCTTGGGTGATTTCTTCATGTGTATCCCATCTCCCCAATTTGACCCAAAGTTCCTGAAGGATGGGAAGCAGGCCTTTAGTATTTTTTTCTCCCCTCCTCTTGTGGCACCCAGTACAGTGGTATGGGCAAGAGGAAGGTCTCAATAGTGCTTGTTCAATTCAGTAACAACAATTGGGGAGGGCAGTATAATTTCTGAATTCATCTCCAAGTGTGTTCAGTGATGACGGAAATCTGCAGCTGGATGTATCTGCTGCAGCAAAGAAAGAGCTATTCTTAAAGTAAGGGCCACGGAAAACCAGTTGACTTAACCCCCCCTCCCCAACTCAACTGATGAAATAACAAATAATCAGTTGGGACAGGGATAGAGTGCCTCAGATGAAGCAGCTGTTAAGCTAAGGAGCTGGACATTACAGTTCTCGGTATGCTCTATTTTACTTTATCCATCTCTTTGGCAAGGGAATTTTAGCTTGTTTTCTAGGTTTCTTTGCCAAAGTTTCAGTTTCCCTGAATCTAGCCATGTAACTACATTGGATGCACACTGAATTACTGATAAGAAATCATTTGAAATTGATATCATACTTGTCCTTTAATGTTTATGAACATATACCTTGTTTGCTTCATTGTTGTTGCATGTTTGTTTTTTTTTTTGTTGTTGTTTTTTTCTTTTTTAGTACTGGAGATTGAATTGGGGATTTAGTACTAGGGCATTGGAACCACTAAATTAATCCCTGTCCCCATATACGTTGTTGGTGAGTTTACCTATGAAGAAGATATAAGGTCTAGCTTTGATGATGTTGAACATTTATGGATGGGAGCTATGAGTATTTAGGAGTGTTTTTCCAAAACTACTCTTAAAAATCAGAAATGTCTCTAGGTTTTACCCTCTCTTGCTTCACAATCTCCTCAAAGACTGAATAGCTAGAAATCTGTAATTTCTATTTTTTTTTTTTTTGAGACAGGGTCTCACTTTGTAGTTCAGGCTGTCCCTGAGCTCACTATGTAGCCCAGGCAAGCCTGGAACACAGCAATCCTCCTGTCTCTGCCTCCCAAGTGCTGGGATAACAGGTGTGAGCCACCACACCCGGCACTGTGGTATGTGGTGCTGATTGCTGGTTGATTGTTGGTGGGCGTGTCACCACACCCAGCATTGTATGTGGTTATCGGGATCAAACTCAGGACCTTGCACTTGTGAGGCAGGTGCTGGAACCACTGAGCTAAATCTCCGGCCCTGTAATTTCTATTTTTTGAGACAGCACCTATATAGTTCAGACTGGGTTTGAACTCACCATGTAACTCAGGCTGGCCTTGAACTCAAGCAGTCCTCTTGCCTTTCCCTCCTAAATGCTGGGATTACAGGTATATGCTACCACTCCCAGCCTGTAATTTCTTTTTTTTTTTTTTTTTTTTTTTTTGAGACAGGATCTCACTTTTGTAGTTCAGGCTGGCCCTGAACTCACTATGTAGCCCAGGCAAACCTCAAACTCAGCAATCCTCCTGCCTCTGCCTTCCGAGTGCTGGGATTACAGGCATGAGGCACCACGGCCAGCATTGTGATATGTGGTACTGATTGCTGGTGGGCGTGAGTCACCAGGCCTGGTATTGTTGTATGTAGTTACTGGATTGAACTTAGGGCTTTGTGCTTGCTAGGCAGACACTGGAACTACTAAGCTAAATCTCCAGCCCTGTAATTTCTAATGGGAAGAATCCAAAAGTTTCCTGCAGAGAATTTAGTTTGTATTTCTAAAGACTGAGCTATTTGCTATTAACCAAGTCATTAATTAGAGTAATGTCTGCACTTCAATTGTCAGCTCCAAACATCTATTTGTTTAAACTGAGGTCACTCTGGTCTGTTACAGTTACAGCCACTGGTGAGATTATGGGCTTCAATTCCCTAAGAATGTGTGAATTGCCTACCTTAGCCCTTATTTTCACAGAATCAGAGTTCTCTTGAAGGCACAGTGTCAGGTTAAAGATAATAAATGATTTTCCTTCTCAACAGAACTAAAAACAAGGCTTTAATTTGTTCACCAAAATTCAAGGATTAAATATCTAATATTGCATTTCTTGATGATATTAATATGTCCAAGGGTGACCCACAGGATTCTCATTTCTCCAAGAATAATCTTTAGTCAGACATTTCATTGGCTTCGAGATTGTTTCCCAGTCATGGAGTGCAACTCTCCTTACTGGTGGAGTCATCGCACTTTGTTGGAAGGCTGCAGATGGCCTGGGACAGGGGAGAAGTATGGGGGAAGGGCAGAAAATATCTCCCCAAGAAGGAAGAAGCAGAGGAGAAAATTTGAGGAGGTCTGGGAATGCAGAAAAGGGAAGAGGA
>PVIC010045090.1:0-14746 GCA_004025085.1 Thryonomys swinderianus
AAAAAAAAAAAAAAAAAAAAAAAAAAAAAAACAAACAAAAAACAAAAGGCAGGAAATTTTTAAAGCTGGGGTAAACTAGTAGAAAGTCCTAGAAGGGGTTTTGTAAGACATAAGTTTGCCCATGGTGCTTTGGACATTAGTATTAGATGATTGTTATTTATTAAAGAAGTTATCCTTCTGCTTTCCTACAGGCTCCAGGAGACGGTGGTGATATCTTTACTGCTGACTACATTCTAAGGGAATGGATTTCTGGTATTTGAGAATCCCTGGCTTACAGAAGACCTACATCTCCAAAAGGGACGAGAGAAATATGTCACATGAAAGTTTGTGAAGCTAAATTTTTTAATGGAAGCCAAGTCAGGAGTCCACAGGGATGAAGTTATCCTGTTAGAATGTAGTCAAGCTGAGGTACATCGTGGCAGCATCTGTTTGAGAAGTGAAGAGAGCGGGGTTCAGCTCCCTCCCTTACCTACGTACGGCCGCAGTAGCTGCCTGGAGGAGATGGAGCCAGACAGACAGCGAAATGAGCTTACTGCGGCAAGACACGGCACAGTAAGGATCGAGGAGAATTATCATGTGCTCTCTAGATATACGTTCCTATGGAGTCTCAAAGGGCTGCCATTAAATTTTTCATTAATTTTTAAAATTATTTTTCACTGTGAAATAGGTTTATTTTACAAGCACATCGTGATCGCACTCAACATTGCGAATTTGTGCTAGTATATGACGCTACTTAAATCTTATTTTTTCCCATTATTAGTGGTAGGTACAGCAACCTGATTTGTTTTTTCCGAAATGTTACTTCGAGGTCTTGTCAATACCCCATTCTCTGCCGGAGGGGTAGTGTGTAACTGCCCAACTTCTTCAGGGACATCACAGTGGTAGCCTCAGGTGAAGACTGTGTAATACAGAAAGAAATAACCCTCCAAATCAGGCTTTTTCTCCTCGGCTCCTCTGAAGAAAGAGCACAGCCCCCTCACTTTCGGTACTAAGGACCCAGAATCTTGGCACTGAGCTATATCTCAAGCTTTTAGAAAACATTTTTACTTTGAAACAGAGTGCGCCTCTGTCATGAAGGTGCCCGGGCTAGGCTCAAATCTTCAATCCTCCTCTTCTCCCACCCAGCACTGGTATTAGAGGTCTGCACCACCCTTAGCTATAGGACTGAAATTTCTGTCCTATGGTTAAAAAATTAAAGTATTAAATTTTAAAAATCTAATAAAAAGAAAAATAGCGTAAGGAAATGAGAACCTAATTGATTTTCTAATACTACTGTTTTAAAACTGTAACATATAGTTGAAATTTAACAAAAATCTTTTATTCTCCCAGACCTTTGACATCTTCACATATTATGCTTCCTAAGGAATTATTTGGTATTTGAAAATACTTTAATTATATGTTGGTGTATCTATATTGTTATCTTTTAATTAATTACATTGTTACATTTTATATATACATCCTGATCACAATCACCACTGAGAATTTGTACCAGTATATGACATAACTTAATTCTCACTTTTTCCCACCTTCCTGCCCTCTGCCCCCTCTATACATAAGTTTTATTCCCTTTTTTGTAACTATCAAATGTTTTCTTTCCCTTCTAAAATAAGATTCAGACATGTTAAAAGAAAATTTACTATTGGTAATAATATGAACAACTTACAGTTTGAGTCTTTAATATAATTTAAAAGAAACAAAAAATCTCTGAATCAAGCTTAGCTTTAAATATTTATATATGTTCCTTTAAAAAATCTTCATATTAGCATGATAGTTCAGTGAAGAAACTAATAAACCCTGGGTACTTAAAATGATACTGAAATGTGATTTTACAATTTTACAACTTAGAGAAATGTAATCCTTCTTGTAATAATTTTAAAACCAAGTTATAAAATATAGTAACATAAACTACCAAAGACTTAATGGCAGTATTTGGCTGTAGAAATGTAGCTTTGATATCTATATTCTTTTTTTTTTTTTTTTGAGACAGGGTCTCGCTTTGTAGTTCAGGCTGGCTCTGAGCTCACTATGTAGCTCAGGAAAGCCTTGAACTCAGCAATCCTCCTGCCTCTGCCTCCTGAGTGCTGGGATGACAGGCGTGAGCCATGAGGCCCGGTGATATCTATATTCTTGAGTATGTCATAAAATACATCTTGACAGTTAAGATGGAGACAGAGGTTAAGTCATCAATTAACTGTAAAATGTGAGTTATGTGACAACTACATATATAGGGAGATAATAACACAATGTTTACCAAGTTTTGTGGAATTTAACTCACCCATTATGTAGGACTTGAGTTTTTTTATTAGTTGGATGAAAGCAAAATTTAAATGTCTTATAAGCATTGTAGATGACAACAGACAGAAAAGGTAAAGACCTGTTGTATCAAACCAATATTAAATTAAATGAAAATGTATTAGTAAAAGCTGTGAACTCCAATTTGAAAAAAGAAAAAAAAATACAAATTTAGTCCAAATAATATTCTCCTCCCAGGATATAATCTCATAGAAGGAAAGCTAAACTATCACATGAATGAATAAAGTTTCATGTGATAGAGTTAGAACATTCAACAATATCTGAGAAAGCCAGTTTAAAGGCAGCAGTTGAATATCTATGACTAAGAAATATAAAATGTTGATCAGAGGACAGGAGATTTAGCTCAGTGGTTCCAGTGCCTGCCTAGCAGGCACAAGGTCCCTGGTTTGATCCCCGTAACCACACACACAGCAATACTGGGTGTGGTGACTCACGCCCACCGGCAATTAGTACCACACACCACAAATGCTGGGCATGGTGGCCCACACCTGTAATCCCAGAACTCGGGAGGCAGAGACAGGAGGACTGCTGAGTTCAAGGCTTGCCTGGACTACGTAGTGAGCTCAGGGCCAACCTGAACTACAAAGCGAGACCCTGTCTCAAAAAAAAAAAAAAAATGTTGATCAGACAGCTAAGTGATTCAAAAGAAAATCACTTGCAAATATTCTACCCCTTGGACGAATCCAATTCTGAAGAATACCAAAGCAGATCATCTGTAGGTAGCAAAAGAATAGAATAACATGTGCCAATATTCCCGCTTCAATATCCGCTCATCAAATCCTCGACACCCTATCACACTACTAATTGTGTTGCCAAAAAAAAAAAAAAGATGCCCGTAGTTCAGAGAAATTCATGCTGATATCCCAGAGTTACCTTTTTAAATATCTCATTCCTTCTGTTTCTCAAAACAATACCCATGCAAACACAAATTAGGCAAATAAAATATAGTACACAAGCCATTTTTTAAAAAGTACCACTCAGGATATGGAAAATGAATTCGAAAGAGATGGTGACAGTTGCTGTACTTGTAGATTTATCAGCAGGATACAACACAATAAACTATTTAAAGCCATGTGCCAAATTCTCTAATATGATAAATGACAATCATTTAGTAGAGTTCACCTGATGATTTTTTTAAACCAAAAAAGGACAATGGATTGGACAATCAAAGACAAAAAGTGTAACAATCTATAGTATTTTCCTCTGTTTTTATTATGTACTTCATTCATTCTTCTCTTTCTCACTTCTTTTTATTCTGTTTTATACCTTCAGTCTAAAATGGCTGCATGCAAAGAACAGAATTTAGAGATTCATTTACCTATATTGTTAGGGAAGAATTTTACTACCAGATCCACAAATCAGTGTATCTGCCTATATAATATACTTAAATAAGAACTGTATTGTCAATTTATATATACATATATATATATATATATATATATATATATATATGGCACCAGTGGGGTCAAGGATTTAGTTCAGTTTTTCCAGTGCCTGCCTCATAAGCACAAAGTGTCAGTTTTGATTTCCAGTACCAAGTAAAACAAACAAACAAACAAACAAACAAAAAAACACCAGTGAAGATCATCACACTGAATCACTGAAAAGTCAGTTATTTAGAAACAACCCGATTAGGTCCAGATTTTAATCATACTTTTTGATTTTTAGACTTCAGGATCTAACACAAAGTCTCACACATGCTAGGAAAGTATTTTCTGAACTTTCAAGCCCCTTGCTATTCTTATATACCATTGTGATAGCAGAAGATGTTTGCCAAGAATGACAGTAACTTTCAGATACCAAGAGACCGTCCTATGTTTCATAGTGTCTCAAATGATCTGCTCTTGCTTTGCTCCTCAAGAAACCTAAGTGCCACCCTCAGTACAGTGGCAGCAAAGATGTTTTCTAGTTGAAGTCAAAAGGTCACAGAAATCCCACACAGAAAGAGAGAAAAAAAGGAGGAATGAATTGTTGAAATTCAGTTCAGTTTTTGGATCAAATGATAGAATAAAAACAATGTGTTAATGAATTATTAGGATGATTATTAAATAGCTCTGGAATTTATACTTAAAACTCATTTTGAAGTGGAGTCAATGAGCTTTCCTTTATATTATATAATTAACTCTGTCTAATTAGTGTTGCAATTTGAAAGGGGGAAGAAAAGAGAATGAAAACATCACCTTAAATACAAACCGACCTCACACAACACTGTGAGAGTTCAGAAAGCAGTAAGTGTGGAATCCAGTAGTCTCCGGCCACGATGTGGAAGGACTACTCAACTGCAACAGACTCTAACCAGGAGGAAAATATGTGCAATGTGTTGAGTACTTGAGATTTCTGGATTCATTCCCTGCCATATTCTAGGCTAGCCTAACAAATGTAGCCAGAATAATTTAAAAGAGCTGGCATGAAGCAGCCCACAAGTTCAGATGTTTGCAAAATATAACTTTATTTTCTATAGCTTGATCTTTGATGAATTAAACTATGTTCAAACCCATACACTCATGCTAGATGTGTGGATGCTGGGTATCAGCCTTGCATGGTTTTCATTCCATTTTACTCTCGCGTAGGTTTTTACCTTAGCGAAGGGGACAAGGCACTTAGACATTGTTTCCTGTCACCTTATGCCACAAACCTGGAGCATCTTTTAGATACAGAAGTCCCTTTCCTGTTTATTTACTTGTTAGGTCTTCCTGTTAGACTGCCCCTCCACCAGGACCTATTTTCCCTAGTTGTTTTGATAGAGGGTGAGCTTTCCCTTTCAGGCCAAAGAATTTTCCAGGCACAGCTGCCAGTCGTCCATATATATGCCTCCATCTTCTTTCTATCCTCCCTCTTCTACTCAGCTGAGGGGAAGGGACTTACTTTTGCCCAAGAATATAATTTTTCCTTCATGACTATGATTAAGACATGTTGGCCATTCTTCAAATCTTCTCTTTACTCTACTCTGGAATAAATTAATATTTTTTATCTCTTAACTTTTCTGCAAATTTTAAAATCAGAGATTCCTCTTGTGAATTTGCACTCTCTTTATTTTCCAAGAATATTTTAGACCTGTCTCTTTGAGATCCTTTGCAATAAGTGACAGTGACATCCTTTGAGAGACAGACTGCTTCTAAGAGTTGTAAAATTTCCTGCTTGTGTTTTATAAATGAATGATTAGTTAGCAAGCTCCATCTTTCCAAATCATTGCATGAGCATGTGCCACAACAAAGACATATTTGGAATCTGTACAGATACATAGCTGCTTGCCTTTAGTATAAATGCCCAAGTAGCAGCCATTACCCTTGCCTTTTTGAGCAGAAGTCCCAAGAGGAACTTGTGCTCAGAGACCTATTGTGATCTGATGACTGTAAGAACCTTCTTTTCAGGCCAACAATTTTGCTCAGTGGTTCTAGCACCTTCCTTGTAAGTGCAAGGTCTTGAGTTCAATACCCAATACAAAAAAAAAGAAGAAGAAGAAGAAAAGAAAAGAGAATAGAAAAGAAAAGAAAGAAAAGGATGCCTGCTTTTTTGTGACTGTCTTGGATAAAGCTACTTCTATCAGTAAGCCATACCTCTCAGAGTCTTGGAAGGGTATATCATTAATGGCTTGCTCTGAGAGATCATTTGTTCACAAGAATGGCTAACTTTTTGGCCTGTAGGCTTAAGAGAGACAAGATTAGAAGCATTGTGCATTTTATAATAATTTCAGGGTTGTCTATGAGTATGGCCCAACACTTGGTAAGCCATTCCCTTGTTAATATAAGTAACAAGAATTGCTTTGAACCAATTGGGCATCAGGAGTTATAGTTTCTCTCCTAAAGTCTTTCTCTGTTAGCATAGCTGTAGCTGCTATTACCCTCAGGTGGATGGCCATCCAACAATTACCTCATCTAACTTTTTGAAAAGTATGCCATGTCAGTGGGATAGAGTTCTTCTCCTGACCTTTGGGTGAAGACACTCAAATTAATTCTTCTATTTTCTGATTTGTAGAGGAAGAAATGTTTTCTTAAGTCAAGTATTTCATTTTGCCATGCAGCAGAATTGGTTGGCTAATTAGGTCAGGGAGTCCTGGCATAGTCCCAATAGGTAAAATCCTTTTAACCTTTGCTGAAATTTGAGAATTGCCTCCAGTTTTGATAATAAATCTCTTTCTAGCAAAAGAGTAGGGTGCTGTGGGAGAATTAGAAACTCATGGTTAAACATTTGACTTTCAAAGATACATGACAGAGCAAGAGTTAAAAAAAACTCTTGCTAGGGCTCCTGTCAACTCCAACTATAGCTAAAGGTCTAGCTTCTCACTCAAGAATATGGCCTAGTGGTGAAATCAGTGGAATCTGCAGAGGATGGTTCATGTGGTTTCCAGTGACTTATGATGGGGCTTATACTAAGAGACAACTAAATATTGTGTACTTGAGGTGGAACTTCATGTAAGAGGAGACCTAATGAGCCCACAAAGTGTCCTTTGTGAGACTTAAGTATTACTAAAGAGATGTCTCTGTCCAAAGCTATGATGATATTGGTGTATTTTACAGAACTGTCACTTTGAGCCGCTTGATGGCTCTACAAGGAGCTGAATATATCGTAGGTCCTTAAAATGACAACCCATGCACAAAGAGAAGACACAATTTGAACCCACAAAGCATCCCTTGTGACTCTAAAGTATTAAGCACTAGCATCTCTCATTGAAGCATAGAAGAAAACTCTACTGAGGATTTTTCCTCTACACTGGGGAATACCTACTCCTTAGGGACAGGGGGCGGAGCCACTTGATGGCTTTACCTAGTCCTTTAGAGTCCCCCACATGGCCACTCCCTTAGTCATGTTGATCCATTTTATGGCTCTATTTAAGTGGGCTAGAGCCATTTGAGAAACAATAGCTCTTGCATTAACTATGCTAGCAAAAACTGGTACTTTTTTTAAAGATGTAGAGACAGAAACCTTTTAGCATGGGGTAAAATAAAAACCTTTAAAAATCCTGACAATGATGATGGCTGTACCTTTGATTCATCTTCACTGAATTAAGCTCTATAGGCTCTTTTTTGTTATGCTCAGGACATCAGGTATATGTTTCTGCAGAAGACCACAATAGTTAAGTGTGCCCAAAGCAGGACACAAATAGTGCAGGCTGTGAATAGTTAACCCCACAATTGGCTTGTTTTGAAATTGAGTCCACCCAAAGCCTATGTGCCATGATCAGAGTAACTTATACCCAAATTCCATTCCACAAGTAAAACCTTCTTCCTAAAAGGACAATGTTCTAATTACAACCATATATTTTGTCTATTCTGTTCCTAATTTGAGGATGCTTCATTTGTTCTTTACAAGGCTTTCTTATGTCAACTTTCATAAGAACCACATGACTGCATTTCTTCACATGAAGTCTCGGTTTGCAGGTAGTTCTCCTTTGTCTCAGTTGTTCACCAATAAAAATCGGTGGCTTGGACTGGCCAGCACCTTTGTCAGCTGCACAGCACTGGCCATGCTGACTCCTGCTTCCTGTGTCTCTTAATTCTGTTAGTTGGATCTTTCAGTTGCATTGTACACTGGGGAGGAGACCTATGCCTACCACAGAGGTCTCCAGTAATGTTTCAGGGGTCTCCTGTTGTTTCTAAATTAACTGCATTTATGAGATCACTTAAGTTCAAACATGATAGAAGCCACATGGACTACTCAAAATAGGCAGCCATTCATATGGGTAGACAAGATGGCAGCCACTCACATGACAAGATCGCAAGAAAGGGACGTCCAGGGAAAAGAAATAGACATTTATGTGCAAAGCACAAGTGAGACTTTGAGCTCAAAATGGGTAAACTAGAGTAGGTGAGTACTCAGGAGGACTACAAAGTCACCAACAGCTATTTTTTTGCCCAAAGAATAAGAAAGCAGGGCAGAGTGTCATGAAGAATAGAAATTTGAGATCAAAAAGGCATACTAAACTTTAGGTTGCACATAAGGTACCTAAATGATATGTACTGCAACCTGGATTAATAACGAGCTCTTTGCTTGTTCTTGAATAACTTATATATGCAACAAGCGACCAAAAATAGGAAAAAGAAGAGATCAACTTCAACTGGGCATGTAGGCCTCCTATGGCTGAAAGAAAAATACTACCTCACATGCTAGAAAATATAGGAAACAGCTTCCAACACCATGAAAAATTTCCCAGATTCTACAACCAAGGTGAGAAAGAGAAAAAACAATGTGCCAATAGGGCCTTACCTTTTCTCCTGGCTGGAGAACCCACATATACCATTAGGTTTCAGAGTCTCCTTCTGGAGGTAGTTTCTAAGCTCTTTTTGTCCTGAGCAAAGAATTGGTCAAGACGAGTGCAAGCAGTAGCAAAGTTTAATCAAAGTGAGGAAAAGAAGCAAGTTCTGCAGAATAAATTTGGGCTAAGTAAAAGGAAGAAAAGAAGTGCACTTTACCATGTGAGCATGGCTATCAAAGAGAGAACAGAATGGGGAAAACTCAAGGTATTCTGGCCTTTTGTATCACTCACTTCTCAGGCTGATGTCAGATCTAGGCCATCCTATGAAAAATCTGCTCAGGCTTTCTGGAGAAGGCCACATGCAGGCCTTTGGGAACAGTTTTGTGCACGTGTCCTGGGATTTTGTAATTAACAGGTCACACCTATTTCCCACTTAGCTTTTCTGCACCCTAATCTCATTTCACTTCTCCACTTTAACCGTTCTCCTATGGGGTCAGTTTTTGGTTTCAATTTTTAAATACTCACTGATGACCTCTACAATCATTCTTGTTTCAGGAACATATTTATCTTCATACATGAACATAGTTATTTGGCATTACAATCACTGGAGATTTAAAACATTGAAGAAAGAGCTATTTCCCTACTCTGAATGTGTGCACACTTATTATCATCTGGCTCTGCTTTTTTTCTTTGCTATTCCTGAATCATTTTCCAGCTAGCTATTCAAGCTGCAGTCATATTTGATTTTGTTCTTCACATTCTATATTGATTCAAGCTGACAATAATTCTGTCCACTTCATCTTTTGTAATGATGGGGTTGGTGTGTTGTCTAGTTTATTCTTGACTTCCTGAGCTTAATCCATGCACCTCAGCCTTCAAAGTAGCTGGAACTATAGGTATACATCATATTATCTACCTTTCTCTGCTTCATCTTTGAAACACATCTGTCTCATTGTTTCCACCATTACCTAGTATACATCAAACCCAGAGATTCCCTGATGTTAAGCAAGCACTCAATCGCTGACCTTCATCCTCAGCACTGCCTGAAGTACTAAAGTAATCTCTTATCTGACCTTCCTGATTGAAAGTTTGGCAGCTTCATGGCAACCCAATGGCACAAGAGTTATGTTTGTATGTAAATCAGAACTTTACCTTTGTCAACACAAATCAAACTAAAATTTCCCACTTAATGAAAATAAAATCAAAAATTGTTTCTCATAGCATTGTTAATCTTGACATAAGGGCCAACTCTTTCCTGACCCTCAGTATTCTTTCTTATATTTCTCTCTATGATATAATTTCATAGCTTGGAATGTGTCCTCATTCAGGGCTCACTTCAAATGCCACCACCTTAGAGAGGTCCTCCCTTTTCATCTACCTCATTTAGCTATCCATATCCTTATATTGCATTTTTATTAAATTTATTGGTGTATAATGTATCATACCACTTTACCTGTACATTGTCTGTCCCCCTTCCCCCATACACATAAGAATTGCCTTCTGCATTAATTTTTATATCACTGACATCTAAAAGATTGTATTACATAATTAGATGTTTAGCAGTTATTTTTGATGCCAGAAATTCTTTAAGCAGCTAGAAATTTCAGTTTCTGTGGGAATGTAAGATGACTATACTCAAAACAGCATCAACAATAAAATCTCCAGTATTTAGACAAGGGAATGTCAGGGAAAGATTTGAACTTTGAAATTAGAAATTTCATTATCTAGAGACCAATGCACAAATAAAATGCT
Organism: Thryonomys swinderianus; assembly: GCA_004025085.1. NCBI lineage: Eukaryota > Metazoa > Chordata > Mammalia > Rodentia > Thryonomyidae > Thryonomys > Thryonomys swinderianus. Next base: position 10,259 of record PVIC010045090.1, read on the forward strand.
ATTTTAAAAGTAGAAGTTATATTTAGAAAGCACTCATATTTTATAAGCACAGAGGAATTCAATTTCTATCTTCTCACCTTTTAAGTATTTGCAATTAGGACTGACAATACACTATTTTCTAAATAGTGCATCAGTTGATGAATCTATGACAATAGCTAAAGTAGACAGAAGCTTGGCCTCTATGGAACATAAAGTACTCTCTTCCTTTTTGTGTCTCTAGTTGTGGTGGTAAGTTTTGATTATCAGTTTGAATGGAGGAAGAGACTCTTAGAAGAGTGTATTATGAGATCACCAATTATCATGGCACTAACCATGGATGAACTGTCTACTAGAAGGTGGGGCCTGGTTGGAAGAAGTGGGTCATGGGGACATGACCTCGGGACCATACTTGATCGCTGACACCTCCCTCTCTGGTTCTTCCTCCGCTCTCTGCTTCTTGGCCTTGATGAGAGGTGCAGCTTTCCTTAGCCATGCTCTTCCACCATGATAATTCTTTTTTGGAGCCAACCACCATGGACTAAAACCATGAGCCAAAAATAAAACTCTCCTCTTCAAAGTTATAGATGTTAGATATTGTACCATGGAACGTGAAACAACACACTAATTACCAGAATATAACTTACATGAAAGCAAGAGCCTCATTAACTCTATGCAAAGCTACCTGTCCAGAAATAGGCACAAATTAAGTGCTTAGCAAGATTTTCTTAAGTATAAGTATATATTGTAAAAATAGCAATAAATGAAGGCACATGCACTGTTGAACATGGTACCTGAAACATTTCTTACAGTTAAAGTACATTTGGATTAATGATAACATATTCCCTACCTTCTCTCACCTCCTCAGCAACTGAATGCAACATCCTGCTCAGTTTTTTGAGATATGCATATGCTATTTCTTCTGTGCCCAAATTATGTCAATGTCATTGAAATAAAAATATTTCTATCCCTTAAGGTATTGTAGCTATCCTACTCAACCCGCACTCAACCAAAGGACATAGCACACCACTTCTAAATAATGTCCCAGACTCAATTTCAGTTGTATGATTGTAATAATCTGTTATTCAGAACATTTAGGACCAATGGAAAAAAATACACCTCTGTCTATAGCAATGCCTTCTGCACCTCCCCAGAAAGGGACAGCTCGATTCTTTACTCCCTTAAACTGAACCCGCTTCAACCGAGCCACAACTCAGAACTGATGACTTCGAAGTTGTCTAACTTACTGACTTTATAGCCGCCAGCGCAATAGTGCCCTTAAAAGAAAAAACCTTTCCCAGGCATTACCTACAGGAAAACGTGCTCTGAGTCTTTTCTAAAAAGAAGGAAGGAAGAAACAACAGAAAAGATTAACCCAGTTGCATAAAGAGCAGGAAAGACTCTGGCAATGCAGCACAATCGCAGGATTGCTTTATGGCTCCCCCCGGAGCAGGCTGGTGTTGAGTCCGCATGCTGTGAGACCACGGCACTGTTTCCTTGGCTCTATCTGGCTGACTGGTTATTTCACTTTCTTTTTGCTCTACTCATCTTATTCTATATCCCCTTGTGAGGTGAAAACAATCCAGAAAGAACTGGACTGCCATACAGGACTCATTATTTAATTTTCTCTTTCTGAATAATTCATAAAGGAGATCTTAGCAACTTGCCTTTCCTGTGAGGTTTCCTCACATCCATTTCCCTCCACACCAGTACAATCAGAAGCTCTGGGTTCCGATTCTCCTTTTGACTTATCTACAACAGATGTCAGGATTCAGAATTTGTTCCCAGAAGCCTCTGGTTCAGTCATAAGTGCCCCTGAGACCTCACAGTCATCCCACACTTATTTTGGGCCCCTCCCTTGTGCCAGCTATATTGGGGCTACTGTCTCTGTCTTATCTGGTCAGTTTGAGTCCTACAAATTCCTTCGGTCTGCCCGGACACTCTGACCCAACCCATTACCTCCTTTCCATAGACCTCAGAGTGATGTCTATAGCACACCTTTTTGTTGTTGTATCATAATGCCATGCTGCACTTATTATCTCCACCTTGTTACTTTAGTAGGTAAAAAGCTGTCCACTTAAAAATTCCAACAATCTAGATTATTGGACTATTCTTCAGAAAAAAAAAAAAAACAGATCGATCACAATCCATTTATCTATCCACTTTCCCCAAATAAGACCTAGCCAGAAAATAATCAGTGGTGAATTTTAAAGATCAAAAATGTTCACCCCAATCAGCCTGTCTTTCCCTTACCACCATCACTATTGTCCAAGTCAGTGTCTACTTTGTAAGGCAGGTAAGGCAAGGACAGGCTGACCAGAGCTGGCATTTCTGATCAGTAGACTTCAAGACTAATTACTTTCTCTTTCTTTTTAAGGTCTTATTTTTCAAAGAAACGCAGTCTGTATCCATCAGTCCACAGTTGGGTTTCCATACCTACAGGTTCCCTATTCACAGATTCAACAACATTGCATTGAAAATGTCAAACAAATTTGTGTTTGTGCTAAACACCCACAGACTTTTCTTCATTGTTAGCCCCTAAACAGTGCAACTGCTTACAACCCATTTACACTGTATTAATGATATAAGTAACCCAGTGTGCCTTTTTACATAAAGGATTTGAGTATCTGCAAAGGGTGCAGGGGGTGACCTGGAGACAGTCTTCCTGGTGTTGCACCAACCCCAGGGTGTGTGTGTGTGTGTGTGTGTGTGTGTGTGTGTGTGTGTGTGTGTGTGTGTAGAAGGAGATAGTAACAGGACATAGGGCCTTTATCTTAAGGAGTTAGCTCATGCATTCACGGAGTCCTAGGGAACCTACAGGTAGTCTGAAAGGCTGCAGACCACAAAAGAATCGTCTTGAGTCAGGGGTCCTGAGTCATCTCCCTGAATTCCTTCTCACTCCACGGTCAATCAGTCTTCATTCTATTGAAGCCTTCAGCTGACTGGATGAAACTCACCCACCTGCCACAGGGGAATCTCTTCTATTCAAACCCATCCATTTAAATACAATTTCACCAAGGAAAAATACCCTCACATAAACACTGACAGTACTTGGCAAACACCTGGGTGTTGTGCCCAGCCAAGTGCACACATAAAATTGACCATCACAGAGAGCATTGTCATTTGTGTCTAATAAGAACTCCATTACTCTCCATCATATGACCCCTCACTTCCACTTCCAAGCCCCCTGATCATGCCATGCACCCTGTGAAGAAGCATTCGAATGTTCTGTATCAATAGTGCACATACTCTGTCCTTCTATTCATCTAAGTCTTATTCACTCTTCATTCATCTACACCTTCACCAGGGAATCCATTCCGAACCCCAGACTAGTTTCTCTGATCATCTTCCTGTAGCAGTGAACAGAAGACATTTTTCATGTTTAGCTACTTTACATTCTTTGAATAATACCTGCCTTTAATATTTCAAGGTAAATCTCATGAGAAAAGAAATTGTGTCCATCTTTGCTCACAGTTGTAACCTCAGATTCCAGCAGTGTATGAAATACAGAAAGCAATCAATACATTTTTGTTCTCTTACAAGCAAAATGATTTAATAGCCACCATGATTAATATTGCTTCCTTTGCGGGATGTTCCCAAAGAGGCAGATGGCAGCCACATATTGCTGAAATGACCAGACCAAACATGCCAAAAGTGAAATTATACTTTATTCCGTGTGCACAAAGCTGTATAAAGAGTGCATCACCTGCCCAAAAGGCCTGCTGACCTCATGACAGGCACTGACTCAGGAACATAAGAACTTCTGGTATCAGATAAGGATTACACTTCCACACTCGCTTACAGAAATTATCACACGTGGAGAGCACACTATTTGGAGAGCAAAGAGAACCGAAGAAAAGAGAGAATTAAATTTAAAGTTGCTGACCAAAGACTCCGCTTCCCAGGCATCTGTTGGGCTTAATATCTAATTAATCAGTAATGCATAAAAAGCAGTAAATATTATAGAGTAAAAACATGAATCAGTTCTTAAGGATAAAATCCTTTAAAAAATCAAATGTGAAAGTTTTAGAACTTGAAATTATTTCTTAATTCTCTTAAAAAGTACAAGTTCTTTCCAAGTCATCCCTGAAAAATTCATTTTTAAAAAAATAATCCCTAAAGTTTTGTTCTAAATTAAAATTTTTACATTAATTTTAATCTGGCTGTCAATATCATTTTCTGCCCTTTGCTGGGGGTACTGGCTCTCTCTAACAGTGAGAGTGAGCTGGCCACAGAGGCTCATGCCTATAATCCCAGCCACTCAGAAGCTGAGACAGGAGGATCCTGAGCTCAGGCCAGCTTGGTCAACATAAAATGTCTCAAAATAAAATGAAAAAAGAAAGAAAGAAAGAATGAAATGAGGGAGGAGAAGAGGAAGGAGGAAAGTAAAAAGAGAGAAAGAAGAGAGTAGAGAAGAGAAGAGAAGAGAAGAGAAGAGAAGAGAAGAGAAGAGAAGAGAAGAGAAGAGAAGAGAAGAGAAGAGAAGAGAAGAGAAGAGAAGAGAAAAAGAAA